>CAKAEH010000445.1:0-293316 GCA_916381525.1 Cercopithifilaria johnstoni
ATTACTAGACAATAATTCAATAGTAAGTGTAGGAATAACAGTTTATCATAGTTTGATTGTAAAATTGAGAAGGCAAAAATTGTTTGGTTTTGAATTATATTAATTAATTAATAGTATATACCTTCTGTATTAGAATTTTATATTCATTAATTTAATGGTTGTGAATGAATGCTTCGTTTCGTGCGGAAAAAATTTGACAAATTCCAATTATTACTAATAGATTTTACTATTGCATCATTAATATTTCAAAAGTTATCAATTTATAAATTCAATTATTTCTTCTTGTTTTGTTAAGTGAAAAGAGAAAAATTGTTGAATGATATTAGCGAAGAAATTAGTTTCTTCACCGATCTCTTCTTTTAAAGTGGAAATTTTATGATTTTTATGTTCTTCAAAAAAAATTTTCATTCAACAATTTAGTACTAAAAAAATATAAATTCTTTAAATTAAATTTTCAATTGAATTTATTTTCGAATTATTATTGTTTTATCAAAAATATATTTTCTTATATAATAAGCTAAGATGACAGATGAATTAATATTCATCTGAATCACATATTCATCACATATTCATCTGAATCACATATTCATCGCATATTCATCTGAATCACATATTCATCGCATATTCATCTGAATCACATATTCATCACATATTCATCTGAATCACATATTCATCACATATTCATCTGAATCACATACTCATCACATATTCATCTGAATCACATGTTCATCTATCATCATAGCTTATTATATGAGAAAATAAATTTCGATAAACAAATAAATGATTCAGCGTAAACCAACGTGACATTCACGTATAATCACATAAAATTACAATTGTCATTAATAGCATCACTTCAATAATTTATGAATAATTTATCAAATGCTTTTGAATGGATGATATCTTTCAAATAAATAAACTTTTAAGTGTGTTTACACTTTGGCATAAATTTTTAAATGTGTTTATCATTTTCATATAATTCGATCCATTCCTCTTATAGCATATAATTGTAATTTCATTCATCAATTATTTCCCATTTTGTTGAGATAACTTTCATCGATTCATATCTTACAAACTATTCGGTAAATGCGAAAATTCTACCGAAGTAAACAAACCCTTAAAATTTGAAATGAATAGAATTTATCTTGGGAAATTCTCATTCACATAATTTTTGTTTACTTAAATAAACAAACAATATGAGAAAGATAATTGTAATCAATTTGATTCAACATATTTCAATTTTTCATACCTTTAAAATATTCCAAATTTCATCGCACAAAATTAAAACTCTCTCTGATTCATAATTGTTTTCAAATAATTACATTTCCATTTGCAAGAATAATTTGAATAAGAAGACTTACAAAATTCCTTTCTTTCAGAATATTTTCTTTTCCTTCCAGAAATTCAGATTCCAGAATTTCATGTTGTGTTTTTTTTTAAATGATTTACAAATTTCCTTTCAGGTTTGTTTCAGAATATTTTCTTTTCGTTTCAGAATTCAAAATTCAGATTCCAAAATTTCATATTGTCTTTTTTTAAATGACTTACAAATTTCCTTTTATAATTCATTTTTTTTTTGTTTCAGAATTCAAAATTCAGATTCCAGAATTTCATATTGTCTTTTTTTGAAATTTATTATTATTATTGAAAGAGAAGATAGGGGAAAAAAAGTGTGTAGAATTTTCATTCCTTTCATAATTATTTCCAGGCGAAATCATCCATTCACCATAATAATACTTTTTGCGCCCAAAAATGCATCAAAAACGAGTTTTCCACAAAATTTTTATTGGCACATATCAAATCCATTCTTTATTTGATTGTTGCGACGTCTAATATTTTTGCTTTAGCATAGCATTTTATGAGAAAAGCTTAATTTGCTTTTTTCATTTCAAAAATATCTGAAGTAGAATAATTAAAAAGAAATTAATATTAGTGACAGAAAGAACTAAAATTCAAGAAAAAGAATTTGAAATAAAATTCCATTGTTTTTTCTTTCATGTTATTCGCTAATTAAAAAAAAAAGAGAAAATGAAAAATTTATTGTCTGTCAAGAAACTACCACAACCTAATGAAAGAAATTCAGTCATCAAATTAAATTGAAGTTGATTTAATATTAACTGGTTTTACAGGTGTAATTGTTAAGGTTAACGCTGCTCAAATAAAGGTAAATATAAGTAATCGAAAATCAATTAAACTTTTCAAAAATTCTTCTTTGCATTTTTTGAATGTTTGCTATCTTTTGCAAATCATTAAGATTGTTGTGAGCATTTGAAGAATTGTGAAATTAATGCAATCCTTTTTGTTTCTTTCATATTCATAGGAATAATAATAATATATAGTTAGTAAAATACTGGCCGGATTACCGGATTAACCGGATTACTTTTTATGCTTCAAATTCCGACTATTTTAAAACATTTAATTTATTAATTATGAATGAAATTTTCAACTTAAAATTTAACTTTCTACTACATTTAAAAAATTCTAATTTAGCCATATTTTATGATAACGAAAAAAGATGAAGTTTCATAGGACGTGGAAAAAAAATTGTACTTTCTTTTAGTATTCGTTCCCTTTTCTGCTTTCCATTAGATTAAATGATAGAACTTGTTCCGCTGTCAATTACAAATAAATTGTCACCGTAGATGTCTTATACATACAGTTGATTGAAATTTCAATAACTTCTATTTTGCCATAACATTCATCGATTTCATCTCGAAATAAAGTGATCATGTTTGATATATCGTATATCAATAACTAGTTCCATTAGCCAAATGATATATTTTATATCAATTTTATCAATGAATATCTTGAATTAATCCCTCTATCTGTTTATCCACGACAGAGTGATATTCCATTTTTATAGCTAATATTGATGGAATATTTTTTTTAGCAGAGATTACTGAAATATTATTGAGCTGTAAATTAAACATTAAAAATATGATCGATGATAATATTAGCTTTTAGAAAGTTTCATTTGGCGGAGATTGAGAAGAGGCGGTGAGTTATCTTAATGCATTTACCTTTAAATCCTACAAAGGTGGAAATAATCATTCAACCAAATTAAGGCTATCTATTAACGCTATTCACTTCCTTTAATAAATTTTGTACTTTTTGAAATATTTATCAAAAGGGCAGGTAACGAACAAAGAAATCATAGAAAGAGAAAATTTTTGGTTTAAAAAAATTAATGAATTGAAGATTTTACATTTCCATTATGAAGTTAAGAATGCCTATCTTTTCTATATCATTTATTATTTGTATTTTCTTCATCTCTTATCACCAATCATGTATACATCAAATAATCACACGACAGATAATTATGATTAAAGCATATGTCATATTGTTATCACACATATCACACATATTGCTATCACACATTACATTCTTTTTTGAAATAAGAAAAGTAACAAATCTAGCCCATTGATTAGTCAAAAATAAAAGTGTTAAATGAAAAATCGAAATTTCTAAAATCGAATTATCCGATAATTTCATATGAAATGTTGTTTAGCTTAACAGAGGTGGAAGAGATAAGATTGATAAAATTCCTTATATTGTAACTATTATCTAAATTATCAATATTACTGTCATTTAATGGCTTATTACCTTTCTTAAGCTTTAGCTGATAAGAAAAACAAAAAGTTCAATCTATTACGTGATTTCTCCGTGACATCTCAGTATTCTAAATCGTGTCAGGTTAGTTTGCTTGAATGAATCATCATATCAATGCGTTTCTTCCGATGACAAATTGAGCTTTTACGTTTAAGAATGAACAAACTTAGCATTGAATTTATGCTTACTGTTTTGTGACTGTAGGATTGGGATGAACGGTTTTCATTAGCAAAATGATACATTTTCACGGATTTTTGACATTTAGTTTCCTAATTGTTGGGCTAATTTCCGCTGACATTTTTTCATTATCATTTGAAATAACTCTCTCTCTCTCTTTTTCTCTCTTGTATGTTAAATTTCAATTTTAGCTAATCATTTCATTTTCTGATATTTTATCATTAATTATCTGGTAATAGGAATGCTTCTGCATTTATCATTTTATTCTGCGAAAGATTCAAGTGGAACTTCTTTTGGTAGTTTGTGTTATGAAATTTTCTTCTCTAGGATTTCAAGGCGATATGTTATTTTCATGAGACTTTAACATTACTTTGAGAAATATGTTTGACGTGATATATATGGTAATTCACTGACGTATTTGCGTACTTTGCGTATTTTTACAATATATTTATATAATTTGCATGTTTTTATACAGGGGCTTTCATCTACAATTTTATTTAATTGTTATGTAAGTTTCCGAATTTTCGGTTTCTTTATCATATCGATGTCTGAACGATAATCGACTATATTTATTCATATTTTTCATCGCCGTTCTCTTTGATTTTTACGATCATTTCCTCATACTTCTTTCTATGGCTGTCATTATTTGAAGCGGGAAACTGAGTTTCTGTTTGTTTGTATATCTTTTCTGCATCAGCATCGCATATGAGCATGGTAAATTATTTTATTTGGTTTTGTATTTATCATTCTGATAAGGTGTATGTTATGGGTAAATTTTACTAAATTTAACTTTGGTTCGTTTTTTTTTTATTACTGTTCGCTTATTTTTTTTTTATATACGTATTTACTTGTTATCCATTTACTGTTTTACTAGAAAATAATGAATAAAATATATACACTGTTAATCATAGGACAAGAATGTCAGTTTAATGAAATTAGTTTTTTTTAATAAAGTTTGAAATATCTATATGTATCTAGTCGTCTTTTTTCAGGCAAAATTGGAACGGGTATTAGGTTGCACAGCTATTTCACGGTCGTCAGTATCGGTGGACGACAACAAAGGCATTGTAGCCTATCCGGCTGGGTAAACTTTTGAGGCTTTCTATTAGTAAAAAAAGTTGTTCTGTGCCATTTAAACTAATTCTTATCGAACATAATTAGCCACATAGCATTGTAATATATCATCTTTATGTATCTGGTTTATGGATTTTTTTAGCATTTCCGTGGCATTTTCTATCTGTTTTTTCCGTTGTTACAAGGGCAAAAATTTTTGATGAAAAGTTGTTTACACTTAAGATAAAAATTAAATGAAATCAGGATGATACGGAAAGTAGGATTTTTGCAAATAAAATCTGGATATCGAAACACTACATAAGTAAAATTAAGATACTGAAATACCGTTCAAATATGTAATTTTGTCTCTCATTCCAGGGCTACTGTCATTCTTTACAATCCAAGAAATAACGCCCAAGCCCATTTAATTGGTACAACGAAAAACAGCATAACATGCTTATCGTTCTCTCTCTGCGGGCGATACATCGCTACTGGAGAGGTATTCTTAGATCTTATCATATTTAATTTATGAAAAAAATGAGATTTCGAGACGAGAAAAAAAAAGAAAGCTTTTTTAATTTAAATTGAAATAGTAATGCAGCAGTAGTTTCTTATCATATTTATTAAAATTAATTTTTAGACTGGACATGAGCCTCGATTACGAGTTTGGGAGCTTTACGATGCAAAAGGTCAATTCGCTTTCACCCAGATTGTTGACATAAAACATCATCAACTAGGGATCAGTTGTGTGGTAAGTTTTCAGTGGCAGTTTATGCCAAAAATTTTGGGAATTTTGTAAGTGTTTAGTCAGGGAATTTCTAGTTGTTAGTTAAAAGCTAATTTTCTAAGATATATTCAAGTTTTAGAAATATTTTTGTAATCAATCAATTTTAAGCGCTTTACACCTAATGGATACTTGGTGTCAGTAGGAAATCAACATGATCGTTCTATCGTGGTTTGGGATTGGCGAGTACAACAAAAAATTGCTGAAAATCGTTTAACTTCAAAAGTAAGTATTTTTTTTTATAATTTAATGTTCTTCATTTTGTACGTATTATCATTTACAAAATTTATTACGCTGGCATTCATGCATAGACTTCGGTTTGTTAAGCTTGTTAAGCTATCTGGTTTAATCAAATTGTTTAATAAATATAGTGAGTAGTGAACTTGACGAAGTTGTCAGTTAGATATAGATAATGCTGGAAAGGTATTAAAAGTAATTTTTTCAGGTTAATTCAATTGACATTACAGAACAAGGTGGGTGTGTGACGGTAGGAGTCAGACACGTCAAATTTTGGCATGTTGCAAGGAAATCAGAGAGTTCGAAGAGTGTACCTTTGCAGGTATAAAAATCAAGTAACAAGTGGGGTTTTGACTCAGTCCTATTGAAGTCAAATGGAGATCTAGACTTTCAGTTTTGTTATGGCTGTTTGCTTTGCACTTCGTATTTCACTTTTTTTCACATACATTCTAATTTTAGAGTTAGATTTTTAAGACTCAAAGTGTATCTAAGTTATTTCCAGGGTCGTTCAGCAATTTTAGCTGATCAGCGAAATAACACTTTTTTGGATGTTTGTTGCGCTCCCAATAATCGAACATTTTCAGTCACGGAAACTAGTCTTTTGATTGAATTCCACGATAAAAAGGTAGAACTTAATGGAGGTATCTCCAGGCATTTTTGTAAATTAGTTCCAGCTGTATTCATTTCAGTGTTATTATTTTCGCGCTTTCCTTTCTGCGCTGTTTCTCTTTCTTTTCATTTCCTTCAATTTTTCTGTATACATTTTTTTTTCTTTTTCAATTCATCCACAGCATGAGAAATTAACTTATTGAACTAGTGTTTCTGTCTAAGTGATGAGATTGGAGGTGGAGAAGCTCCATTTTTATATTTTATAGTTGAATAAAGTAAAATTCGCCATTACCCATCAAATATACAACTTTCTTTTGGTGTTTTGACAATTGCAATTTTATTCGAAACTCACATTAAGATTTAATTTTATATCCTTTTATGAAATTATTTCTACAGCTAAGCTTATTTTAGTTAGTGAATACCTATGATTTGCACAGCGAAGTTCCACGGTCGATAGTGCTTGGAATTGGTGAATTATTTATTGGATTCAACAATGGTTTTATAAGATGTTTAGATATCGTGACAATGAAGCATAAATTTACATTCTGTAAACCGCACTATTTATTATGTGATGTTGCGGAAGGTGTAAAAGAAGATGCACTGTCACCTAATTCACATCCAACAGGGTGCAGGTTGGCACTTTTTTTGGTTAATGAAAATTAAAGCTTGATGATCGTTTTGAAATCAAAAAAAATTAGCACATTATTTTTATTGGAGCAGAAAAATAAGTCTCTTGAAAATAGTGGCCTCATTGAAACATAATTATACATGACTCAAATACAAGTTTGAAATTATAATATATGCTTTTCAGGTACCCGGATGTGCGAGCATTAACATATAACAAAAAGACTGGAATGCTTACTGTTATTTATAGCGACAGGTCCATTTATACATGGCAACGAACGGATCGTGGTATTCTCAAGATTTCCTCACAGCTTTTTCATGTTGGACCAGTGATTTCACTGGAGGCAAGTCCTAGAGAAAGTTTTTTGTGTATTTTTTCTTCAATGCATTTACGAAAAACGGTATGAGTTTTATAGGTTTATCCGCCAAATTTTGAATGGTTACCACAAGGTTCAATCATGACGGGTGGTACGGATCAAACTATTCGCATATGGAATGTGGATCATCTATTAAGATCGTTTGATGAGGTTTGTTTTTTGGCTTAACCAGTAGTATATTTCATTCAGAACTCTTAAGGTTTTTGTTCATAAATGAAGTGTATTCTATCTCTTGCAGAGTAAACGGACTTCGTTGCCATATGCAAATGTGTTTTCGGAGGACTTGAAAAAGGTCATTTTCATCACCAATAATGATTCTCAACTTAGCGAATCACCGGATGGTATGTTTTACTTTATCTTAATAGGATGAACTTCAGCAGAGATGCACAACCCACTACTTGTTTAAAAATAATAAAGGTAAAGTAGGAGATATCAAATTTTCGAATAATTGACGGTTCTCGGTATTCTTTCGTTTCTTTTTAGAAGTTTTTGGAGCATCCATATCTGATACAGGCAGTGGCGTTAAATCTTTGAAAGTAAGTCCTAATGGTAAACATCTGGCGGCGGGTAGTCGAGATGGAAATTTGTCGTAAGTTTCTAACTTTTTTAAATGTAAAAAGTTTATAACAGAATTGGTGATGCACTATTGCAAAATTTCTTTCGAGAATTTCTTCAATTTTTTTGGATTTGATTCTTCATCTAAATTATTTCAGTATTTATGATTTAACTACACCAACTATGGAAGTGATTGCATTTTTTGAAGCACATGAAAGCGACATTATGTGTGTGGAGTATTCTGACCCACAAAGTCGTGAGTTTTTCCAGTAGTTTTTACCGAAGAATTCGCACTTCCATTTGCTAGCTAATTTATTAAAAAATTAATTACATCAAAAAAATCGGGCACTGAACCGGAAGAGAAAGAACGAAATGATGAATTCCATTTTGCTCTCTCTACTCGATGTTGATAATAAACTGAGTAGTATATTACAAGATACAAATAATTCGTATTTCATAAATTTCGTTGCTTTCGTTGCTAGATAGTTTCCAATAGTATATTTCACATGTACTTCTTTTTATTTTTCTAAATATTCTTTTCCAGTCTTTCCTACTTAATAGATTCTGCGAGGTCTTTTTACATATATTATTTTTGCAATTTCACTGTTTTAGCTCGTTATCTGTTAGCTACTGGAAGTCGAGATCGCGTGGTGCACTTGTTCGACCCACTTAATGGCTATCGACCATTAGCAAGTATTGATGATCATACAAGCACTGTGAACTCCATACTTTTTATAGAGGTTTGTGATGAATTTTCTTAATTACTACAGAAATTTTCTAGATTATTTGTAAAATATCTTATTAATCTAGCTGTGTTGCAGGAAGCAGGTAATCTACATCTCATAAGTTCTGCTGCTGATCGTTCAATTGTAATTAGAAAGATGGTCGATTCAAAAGTAATTGTTCAATGAATTTTATTCTTTTTTCGAAATTGAATGTGATCATTATTTCTGAAAAAAAATATTTAGTAAGTTAAGGCAGTTTGGATAATTCGCGACCACTTAAAACAGGTAGGCAGTAAAGTTTGACCAGAATAATTAGTTAAGCAATCGAGTACAAATTTTTATTTAATGGGAATATAACTCAGTCCTTTGTCCAGTGTTAGTCCAGCTAGTTCTATATAAATATTCTTTGCAGCCATCTTCGGTAACTTTTTCACGTATAAACCACATAAAGTCTCAATTTGGGTTGAATTATGTCGTGCTAAGTGCGGATGGAATGGTTGCCGCCTGCCAGGATCGTCAGCTTCGGACATATTCGTATCAGGGAAAGCTTATAAAGCAGATCAAAGGCGCTGCAAGTGATGATGGACAGCTTACCAGGGTTATTATTTATCTAATTAACCGATGCATTTAATTTCATCCATCTGATTGTTTATAATATAGTCTGAAATTTTGCTATATAACTTTTACCTCCAAATTATAAACAGTCCTTAAATACTTCTGCCATCACCTTTGTTTATCATATAGGTACGACTGGATCCATCAGGAATTTATGCCGCAACAGTATGTACAAATCGAAATGTGTATATCATTGATGTTGCCACTGGAGAATTTGTTGCCGTATTGACAGGTCAATCTGATAACATCACAGATATTGCTTTTTCCCCTGATTGCAGGTTAATTTTAAGATCAGATGAAGTTTGAACTTTCAAAGACACTAAGAAAGAATGGCATACGTCATATTTTATTGTTTCGTACTATGAACTCTAGGATATTAAGAAATCTTTTTTATTACTGCTAAAGATTGCTGAAAACTTGGTAGGGAGAGTTATCCACAAGAAAGAGAGAATTTTTTCCTTTTCATTGAGATTCGGAAGCTAACGAAAAAAGCATTTCCAAGATCAGTCATAACTATTTATAATAATTATGTGGGTTATTAGTAATAATGTTAATTTAATGGATTTATGTAATTGATTTGCCTCAACAGCAGTATAGAAACTTTGAATTTCAAAAATATTCTTACAAATTTGTTTTCAGAAATGTATATATTTTTAGCAATCAGTTTTACCATGGTTTTGATTTATTTGAAGTACTGCAGGCGTTTATATGTTGTATCCTACAGTGGATGCATTTTCGTTTGGCGATTCTCCAATTTTCTTGTCAACAAAATGATGGCCGTCTCACGTAAATGCCAAATCACCAGGAATACTGCCACCGTAGGAATGGAAAAACTTTGTGAACGGTAAACAAGATTTTGCAGAATAATATCCGTTTGTAGTCTGCTTATTTTTTTCTTCTTCAGTCTTCTTTTCATATCGGTCAGATTTCTGCAGAAATCTTCATATATATATATAGCATCGTTTATAAAAAGTGTTGATTTGCGTAACATGAAAGTAAGCTTTCGATTCTTCTATGCAAGACACATAATTGTTAGGTCCGAAACACCTGACAGTTTATTGGGGAGTGGCAGTGATGCAGCTGGTGATGAACACATGGAGTATACACGAAATACGAAGGTGAAATTTTGTTATTAATTTCCCAAAAATACGAAGACTAAACTTTGTCACTGATTTTTCCTGGTAGTGCTAAACAGGATTAGGAAAAATATCGGTAGATGGCTCATAACATGGGCTTTCTTTGAGAATTGTTCTTGGCTTTTTTGGATTGTTGTTAAACTCCAACAGGAGATCCAGCAGTTCCACTGTTGATGATTTTACTTGATTTTAATTTTTTAAAGTTGGATTCAATACTTTCAATGAATAGATCTTAACACATTTATGCAAGTTTTATGTGGAAATGTTTATGCAGGTTTTATACAAACAACGCAACACAGAAATCTTTTAATTATGTTTTTTACTCTTAACTTGTTTAAGTTAAGAAATTGCTTAATCTAGAAATCGATGAATTGATA
Source organism: Cercopithifilaria johnstoni (assembly GCA_916381525.1). NCBI lineage: Eukaryota > Metazoa > Nematoda > Chromadorea > Rhabditida > Onchocercidae > Cercopithifilaria > Cercopithifilaria johnstoni. The sequence goes on from CAKAEH010000445.1 coordinate 10,876, forward strand.
TTTTTATAGGTGAAAGATTCAGAATCGGAATTTGGTTCACTAGGCAGCATTAAAATTGGTGATGAAGATTCGGATAGTTGTATGGGACGGAAGCCAACAACAATGATTATCAATACTCTATTCAGCAGTGTGATTACGGAGTGCGCTTTTTTTCATTTCATGTATTCCTTTTTTGATTTGTCACGAAAGACAAATAAAATTGAAGTAGTGAATAATGATATATGTTAGTCACTTGTCTTAAGTCTTTTCGAAACAATTGCTTTATAGCTTAGTTGCACTCTCCTTAACTTTCATTCCTATGCATTGGATGTACTCCGTCCACTTTACTATGACAAATAAAAACATGGCAATTTAGAAGAGCTATATAGGCATATGAAGCAGATAGCCAACGTACATTCAGTTTAAAGGGTAGGCGAGATATAAAAAGAACAAAAAAGTATTGAACGTATTTAATTGGTTATGTCTCACCAGTTAGCATTTTTCGATTCAGAATTAACTTAAAGTTGTAAAAAGATCAAATATATATTACTATACTACTTCGACTTTTGATTTTTTTAAAATTTTCATTGTAGTTTTTTTTTTAGTTCTATTTTCATTTTTGCTATCACAGTACCCTAAAACACGCTGAAAATTTTCATCGTATATAGCTGTCTCTGAGTAAATCTTGTAAGCTTTTTCCTGCTTAATGGTGTGCGATTCAAAAACGGAAATAATGATTAGTCCCATTATTGAAATATGACTGGACTTCTTGATATACTTAATGAAATGATTTCCTGAAATTCTGAATATAAATATAATGCCTATACTTCAGGAATGATTTTCTGAGGTATAGGCATTATATTTATATCATTTAATTTTCATCTACGAAATTGTAGGTCATCGAACTTTTATCAAGGCATTATTTTTTATAGCTAATTTATAGCTAATTTTTTAGCTATAAAATTAAGCGTTCAGGCATTACACTACAGTATTGATGCCCTCATTTTCTGTTGTAAAAAAATTCCTGTATCATTTCATTATCTGATTTTGATCTTGTCTTATATTTAATTCTTTTTATTGTTCTAATTTTCGCGTATAATTATCTGTTATTTATCGATATTTTTCATAGCGGAGAACTTTTTTCTTCGAAATAATTATTAGCACGAAATTTTTTCTGAATATGCCTATTAGTAAGAGAGATGTACTCATATTTAAAATTATAGTTTTAAAGTAAGTTGTGATATATAAGGCTTAATTTGTGTTTTATTTTAACTTTTATTTTAGAAAAAATCTACGATAGGAAAATTGAAAATGGTTTGGTAATCAAGATTTTAGTTTCAAATTTTTAGAGTTAGTAATTGCAGTGATGATTTCGAACTGAAGCGGGTGACAACAGAAGTTGTGAGGCGTAGTACGAGTGGGATAATGAATGAACAACTTAGCAGTTGGGATACTGCTTCAACAGCTAATGGTAATTATTTTTGTTTTAATTATTTTGGTTCGGCAGTTCTTAATTCGTCAGCAAATTAATAATGATTCAAATTTTGGAGAAAATTATATATTATGTCTCGATTAATTTATGTTCTTCTGAATTGTGTTAGTGGTATTGGAGGTGTTTTGGAGTTACTTTTCAACTGTTTTCAACCCTTCGTTTCCAGATTTTATAAATCACGATAATTTTATTCGGGATCCGAATTTTAATCGGTGATTTGAGTAAATAGTATTCAAATCCTGTTCTTTAAAGGTGAAAACTATCGACGTGTGCTGAGTTTTTATTATGATTAAAGGGGAATAAATTGTCAATATCATTTAACCTAACTTCTCAAAATAAATTTATTGCGATAATTTGAGATCGTGCTAGTAAAAATACTATTTCCAGTAAAACACCCAAGGTTTATTGCTTCATAATTTCACTTTAGCTTAGTATGGCTTCAATGAACTAAAAAGGAAAAGTTTAACTTAAATTACTAGTAGTCAATTATCGCTAATTTTTTTCATGGCTGATAGTGAGTGATGTTGATTGGTTAAAAATTTTTTTTGAAAGCATTAATTTTATAATATTAATAAAGATATAATGAAAGTAACCGTGTATCCACTTCAAACTTTCCTCAGTGATCTTTCCTTCATTCTTCTGCTTTTTGATCCTTCATCTTTCACATTTCCCTCTTCGTCTGTTCATCTCTTTTCTTTTTAATCTGTCATTCTATTCCTCTTACTATGCTGAAATTTAACAGTTCATACACTTGTTCTCGCGATTTGGATCGTTTGTTCATATTTGTACGATTTTCTGATCCACATTTTGTGTCGTCAGGCTCACCCATTCTTTTAGATTTCTCCGATGATGAGCAAACACAACCATCAATAGCAACAAGCGCAGGCAGATCTTCGAGGGCAATGAACTTTGTCCAGCAGCAATTGGGCGGTAATGCAACCGTTGGAGGAGGAGAGGATGCATGCGCTCTAAGCAGTACATCTTTAAATTTACGATATACTCAGCTACCAGGGACAACTGCCGCAGTGATGCACCCTAATGCTGACGGAAATAGTGCTGATATTGTTAAGGAAGGAAGTGCAGATAGTTATGGACCATTAACCGTTGTGGCGGGAAACGATGTTTTAATACGAAAACAACGGAAAAAGTGGGATGATGTGGCAGTTCTCCCCATTGGGGGTACGTTTGCTCTTTTTGCTTACTTGATATGAGATCAGTGACATGGTTAGCATTCAATCATTAAAATGAAGTATTAAAAAATAATCTTTCGGCATTCCATGTATTTTCCTTTATGTCTTTTCAAATAAGAGTGATTTATTCGAGCATGTGATTTGTGCGAAAAAATCTAATGATTGCAATCTAGTCCATTGCGGACATTCTTACTACCTTCTTTATGGCATGATTCAACTTAATCGTTTAGATACACCGGCCTGTGTTTCATCTTTGATATCAAATTCATTTGGCATACCATCCACTGAAACACACGTCTTTCCGTCATCCACACAGCCATCATCATCCAAGGAAAACGTATTAGGTGGTTTTATGATTATGAATGGTAATCAAATACAATATTCACCGCGTTCATCCGAGTGCAACATTCATAAAAGTTTGTTAACAGATTTTCAATGATTTTCTTTTACAGTGGTTTCTTTTTTTGCTATCTCGGTTGTTTATGGTACAAGAAGAATTCCTGTTCGATGTGCCCTGAAACGAATTAAACCTCAAGATTTGTTTATCTATATATATGAATTTCAGCTAAAACTTCATCATTATGTTTCACTTTTATAGAAATACCGAATTCCATATCAGCACCAGGAATTGCTGAGCTGCAGCAGCACGTCTCCTCTTTTTCAAAACTCAGTAACACAATGCGGAATGCTGGAGAATCTTCTGAGTCATGCAGTACACTAGTTAAAGACTCATCCTCTACGTTCCCTCAATCTCCTATTTCGACATTTAATCGAGCTAGCATGGAGCGTTGTAGTTTAACAAAACGGCTGAAAGGAATCAGGAACAGTGAGGTCTTTATTTGAAACATTACCTATAATTAAAATTCTATTCCTCTATTTTATTTTAAGGGCTTCAAGGGCTTATCGAATGTTCATTCGGCGATTAATCAATGCTGTAATATTTAAGTGTAATTTAGCATGAAATTTTTGGAGGCTTTATGTGATAATGTTCTGAGAATATTTTGAAAATTGTTTATAATGTACATGTGAGGAATCGTACATTTTTGCAGTCAGAGACAGTGTGGACGCCACCTTTGATCGGTACAAGGCGATCGGCAAGTAACATGCATTATACTACGGTGTCAGGGCGAACAGTTCCAACAACACGACGAAGTTAGTTCAATTTTGTTTGATTTCATTGCAGTTTATTTTCCTTATTTCTTTTATATTGCATAGCGGACAGATCGTTGCATTCATTGCTTAAAAAATGATGAATTAACGGTTTTGTAACCCTTATTTTTTCCAAAAATATTTTTTTAATATTAAAACCTTGTATTTAGTTTTTTTTTCAGTTCCCAAAATATATTTTGCATAATTTATTCATAGTTCGCCTTTAAAACTGTGCTTTATGAGAGCATGCTATTGCTTAATTTTAATTATGTATATATGTAGCACCTTATCACCAGCACCTTTGTAGTTGTGTTTTGTTTTCCTTCTGCTGTATTTTATTGCTGATGATAATTTTTGAAAATCTCCATTCACAGCTGTTGATTTACTGCAAGTTTCGGAGGTTCACAGTGGTTTCAGTTATGTAAGCGTCTCGCTGCCTTTTATGAAATTCCTCTTATTATCGTCATTTGGATAGATAAGTCAAACAAATATGCGTAATGTTCCCCAAGAACTTACACACCGTACATACCAATCTTTTCTGTGAGTGGATACCCTCGCTTCCTTGTACATATAATACCTTTTTGTCCATGCACTGTGCTTTTGTTTTGCTTTCAGAATCCGATTTGCACGTCACTTTGTCGCGTTTATATCAGCAGCAACAACAAGAAAAAAATGATTTAAGTACCACAGCCATAGGTCGAGCTTTAAGTCCCCTGGCTCGTTGTCAAGCAATTAATGATGTCATCAAAAACCGACGAATGACAACTGCAGGAGGTTTTGATTCGTTTTAGCAAGCAGCTAATCAGTATTGGGATTTGCTAGCATGCTTTTTTGGTGATTGGTAGTTTTGTTACGCACCTTGTATTTAGATTTCTGGATGTGAAGAATTGGAACTTATGGATGACGTTTTAGATTTATCTAATGTTTCGAATTTAAAATGACTTTTCTGCTTTATTCATGAAGCAATTTGATCTCCAAATACGGCGTTAAGGCGAAATTGACCGAATAATTCTAGCAAAATTCCTTCTTCGCCATGATGTTTTTGGCACTCAGTTATGTATTTACAACTTTTCCACTTGAAGATGAAAATGAGCTTTTTATATAAAGCTCTCCTTTTTTGTGGACATCATAAAATTTTGGATATTGAAGTTAAAATACGCCTCCTGAAACTATAATAAAAATTCTTATGCGAGGGCGACTAATTTATGACTGACAAATTTATTAACATTTACTTAGATTGAAAACTAAACAATGGAAAAAAGTCCGGAATAATAGAGGGTGCTCCTCTTTTCATTTCATTTTATTTCCCTTACGTTTCTATCTGCAATTTCCTCGATTTTGTCACCAGCCGCCGGCTTTTGTTTTACTTTAAAAAGTTTCATGAAGTAAAACGCTTCTTTCGTTCGTAAATTTTTTAGACTAGTTAGGCTTGGAAATTTTGTATTTTTTCGTTTTGTCTATTTTTTTATGAAATAAATGAGTCATTGAAATGGGTGAAAAGCACTTGTGAGAATGATAACTTAAGAAGTACATGGTTTTGTCGCCCTTTTTTCGAAATCAAAGCTAAAAGCACGTTTTTTATTTTTTTTCAGAAGATGATTACGCTTCATCTGACCTCCATTTACGTAGTCGAAGTCAAAGCCCTTCACAGCTTGCGCTCAATGTTCTAGGAAACGGGAAACGGCAGCGACAAGTAAAGAATTTGCTTTGATTAAAATATGAGAGTTCATTTTTGTTTTTTGTAAATTAAATTTTGATTTGCAGAAACTTTTCTGAAGCACTGATCCACTATAGAAGTTTCGTAATTTTCTAGGATTCTGATATGTCGACATATTCAGTTTTAACAATAGCTTCTTCTCGCTTGACACCCTCATCTTCACGGACAAATCTTCGAACTGTCAATCTTAACAAGCAGCAGTCATCACAGACACTGAATCGATTGGCAGGATTGCGTGACAGGTATCTTTATATACAGGAGAATTCACGAGTCATGATTTCAAAGGCATTTGTGAAGTGAGTTACTCGAAATATGTCGGCAGTCGATTTTGTCCAGCGTGCTGATTTATTTCGTTGCAATTTGGTGTTGTTTAAAATTTACAAAATTTTAGGAGCTCTTACTTTTCATTCCTTAGAAATTAAAAATTTCAACGAAAGCGCTTTTGTCTCAAATATATGCTCCAACGTAGAAACTCAGCATTTTTATTAATGCTAGGCATTGAAACAATTTAATACAATAAAGAAGTTTGTAAAGGTTTTCGGAATTCACTGCGCAGCAGCTCCTGTCTTGCTTCTGTCTCAATCAATATTTGCGTTTGTTGTTCCAAAGATTTACAATCACTTTGTACCATACAAATAAAAAAAACAAGAAACTATTCAACGAATTAAGCAAACCATATAACACTTTGGAAAAAATCTTCTAATCCGAAAACAGAAATTTTGTGAAAATCCAATCATTAAACTCTGTTTTGCCATAATACACGAGCTTCAAATTCATTTCCTACTTTAGGCATTATATTTTCCAATCAGCATTGATTTTAGATTTAGCAGGTTGTTAATTAATAAAAAACTTGGATTATTTGATGCAAATTAGTTACTGTTCAGGTTGCGCAAATCTCAGGAGAATTTGGCTGGACCTCTAAGTAATGATGGTTTCGCAGCAGTTTATCCAAACATTATGTCGCGTTCGAAATCATTCGGTAATCTTCGGCTAACAGCCGCTGCACCGCAAAACGGAAATCGACCTGGACTTGGTTCACTGCTTGGTATTAATAGCGATGCTGGCAGATCATATACATCACGACTTAATGCTAATACTTTTCCTGTGTAAGTGATTTTATTTCCATAGATACTTGAAACTAAATATTGAACTAGCTCTCAATAACTGTTGAAATAACTGCTGTATGCTAATGACAATACCTTATCATAAGATGAAGATATTTTGCTGGCATTTTCATTCAATTAGGACTATTCTATGCTTTTACTGTTTTCAGTAGAGCTTTTTGAGAATGTGCACGAATTATTTATTTTAATAAGTTACTTGCATCTATATGTAATATCGGGTAAGCTTTTTTCTTTCATTTTATTCCTAATAATGATCTTATTTTGCCGTTTTTTCCATATACCCCAATGAAATATTCACCTGATGGCGGGAGATAATTTGATAAAAAAAAGACATTCGATAACATTTTTCCCATGTTTTTATATCTTATTTATGAAGATGCCTCGAAAACAAGGATCGGACAGTTGCAAAGACTAACTTGTCAAATGCTGTTGAATTAATTTAAAGTCACTAACTAATTTTCTGTCATTTCATCTGAGTGGGGCCTAACAAATTCACAACAGAATTTAAAATGTCAGAACTTACGAATGATACTGAAACCTAAAATACCGTGCTGTGAGCTACTGTCAGGTTGCAAAAGAATTTAAATAAAAATCCAAATTTTGAAGTTTTATTTGAAATTCCAACAAGGTGTTTGGGAAGTTAGTGCTGTTCTTATTCCAACATTTGACTATCCCGCTGTTGATTTTCATGCATATTCATAGTTTTTTTCTTACTCACAGCAAGCAGATGTAATAGTTTTCAGTGGTGCATCCGGATTGAACATCCGAAATCGTTTCATTGCTCGATCAGTAGGTAATTTATACAATACTCAGGAAAGAAACGACGCATTAACTGGCAGCAGTCTTTTGAGCCAAGCAGAAATATCTTTGAGTGCAAAAACTGAACGAAATTTAGCAAAAACTATCGAGAACCTGAAGAAAGCGAGGTTTAAAGGATTCCATTTCTTTCTCTGGTTACCTAAACTGCTGAATTTTAAGTTTTTTAATAATTTCCTACTTCACCTAACATCTCTTCGAGGTCACTTTTATGATTTTATTAGGAAGTTTCTCATTGACCAAAAATCACTTTAGCTAATGAAACGGAAAGATTGTTTCACTGCCACAGAAAGTAAATACTTTTAAAGGTTAGTGCAGAAAATAGTTCTGTAGGCAGGCTGAAGTTCATTATCTGTTCTAGCTGAAAGTAAGTTTTTTCTTTCTTTATAGCAACCCGGATCTCTCGAAGTTTGAAGTTGGTGAAACAGTTGTTTTGTGTGAAACGGAAAATGAACGAGAGCATTTATTTCCGTTAGCTCTTTCAACACGCAATCAAAAGGGCAAAGGAGCAGTGCAGAAACGAGTTAGTTTTTTTTCTCCCTCGTTTAATACTTTCCTAAACAACTTCATCCTTGATATGACACAGAGATAAAGACAGGAAGGTAATGATTTAGTAATAAGTGTAAAACATTTTGTGCCAGGTTGAAAGATATCAGCCACGAAGTCGGGTATCTCGAGATACGACAAGTGGTGAAAGTGATAGTAATAGTTCGGAAGTTAATGGATCGCCGCTTCTGCAGGGTGGTGGGATTGTCGGACAACAGCTTGCTTCACGACGATACTTCACCACCATTAATGGCGCAAGCAGGTTTGAAAATCCAGTTCATTTATGGATAATTTCATTTCAAATCTTAAAATATCTAGTTGGAAAGCAAGTTATCATGCATTACAGGAGTATATCATGTGTTGAAAGTACGCCAAGGCAAAGCGTTCTTCAAACGCGTCGTATTTTCGAACCGCAACAGCGGCACATTTCTTCAAATACTCAACGTCGAGCTCCGAGTTATCTGGCTCAAAAACTGGCAAGGTTCTGGTTTTCATTATTCAATTTTTTTTAAGTTGACTTAAATTTTGTTATGTTTCCATATGTAAGGTATTTCATTTACTGAACGGAACGAAATTTTCATTTTCGTTTTCTAACATATTTTCATTTCTTGGCATTCTGACTAACACTATGTATATTTTAGTAGTGACATAGTGGCACCAGATGTGGCTAGCGAAGAATATTCACAGCAATCAACTCCATCCAGTGAAGCGGTAGCTTTCCATGATTTTGCTGCTAAAACTCACCAGTCAAAACGTAAGTGCTTATTGTTAGATTAAACTCCAACAAACTTTTTTTTACTGTTTATCTCATTATGTTAAATTTTCTACTTTTTATCTTTTTATGCTAAATGTAGAATTCTATGAATGGGCTATGCTCATTTAATGCCCAGAAATGCAGCGCTATCTTGGAAAAACTTATTGGATCGCTTCCATGAATGCTGACATACTAAACTTTTTGAAATATCTATACTGCAACTTTTTCTAATGTTTGGTGAAAAATATTAGGCCTAATTTTATAGTTAACATTTTAGCTTGCTGTGGAAAATTAGGGTTATGACTAGATTGTTTTATATTTTTATGGTGATATTCAATGAATACCCAGCTCACTTTGGATTACAAAATCAGATAGAACACATTTTATTTAGAAATGACTGAAAATAATGTGTATTAGAAGAGCTTGAAATATTTAAAATAGGATAAGCTTAATTTCGATGAACATTTTTAGTGTTTTAAAATCTGCAACTCAGGAATTTGCGAGAATCTTTAAATTTTGTAAAAGCTAAAACGTGAGGAATTCCGAAGGATCTCTGTTATGAATAGAATTATCGTAAAATAAAAAACTTTGTTTAATCTTTCTGCAATTGTTAAAACGTTCACTATATTTATGGGCGCAGTTATTCCTTTCATTTCTCTGTTCCATATTTGTTTTTTATGAACGACATACAGATTTCTATAAAAATTTTCATGAATAGAAGTTTTCAAAAAAATATTGTATAATATATATGAATTGCTTCAATCACTGAAGGTGAAGACACTTTAGGGGTGCGCGAATGGCCTTGACAATAGTATTAGTAATATTATTAGCAGTAGAATGCTGATGATGGCTATGATAGTATTGTAATTGAAGTGAAGTGTAAGCTTGAAAGGAATGTGGTAGACAGCAATTATATCAAAATCTCTCTTCCATTCTTTTCTTGCTTCTCTTTTCTTATCGTCGCCAACAAATACAAGTGATTTGCCAAATTCAACCCAATGTAGTTATTACCCAAAAAATCTACAGATATCGCCTCATATTTTCATTATTGCATTTTGGCATTATAGTGAATTTTTAACTAATAAATTTAACATTACGATCTGATTAGGAAATCCTTCTTTAGTATGTTCTGAATCATAAGTTTTTAGGATTTCCAACTTTTTTCGTGTCACATATCTACCACGAAATCTATAAAACTATAAGAATTCAATTTCTTCAAAAAATTTCGATTCTGGGATTTTAAACTGAAACTTGTTCATGTAGTACTGGTAGCAAGTAGTGCATAAATATTTTTGTGACGTTCATTAGTAACGGTCTGCAGGACCGCTTTGTACTTAACCGCAATTCGTTTCGTCTTATTCTGTTCTAATTTCTATATCAATATCTTCAAAACCGATTATTGTGGTACAAGTTAGACAATATAAATTTTTTATAAAGGTATGCTTGTCTATATATTTGATAATTGCCGCAATCCATTTGATGATATGATCACAAATATTTTATTGATATCAACAGTAGTATTAGCAACTGTGATGACCTTTAATTGCGCTTAGGACATTCACCGGCCGATGTCCATTTGCAAGGTTTAAACTTACAAATTTGCCTTCTTATCTGCGATTGGTCGGTGGTCATTTGTCATCTATGATCATAACAAGATAGCGATAACCGACAACCGCTCCATTATTTCCTTCATTGACTGCTGTTATTACTACGATTGTTGCTACCAGTACTAATAACATTTTGTCTTCGTTACGGATAACGGTTGGATTTGAAATAGAGGATATTAAAATTGACATGAAACGACGTAGTGTTACATTTACGAACAGCCCACCCGAAATAATCGAAAATGGTAATGATAACCACAATATCTGCTCTCCTTTGTCAACCGGCAACATTTTCTTCCGGTTACAGTTGGCAAAAGTTGAAGAAAGGCAACGAAGGTATGCTTCAGAGACACAACAGCAGTGGCAGCGGCATCATTATTATCGTTCCGTACCTGATCTTAACAAGCAACAGTATTATTTGTCAGTAGAATCAAAATCTGCGAAATCTCACTTTAATAGTGATAAAGGAAAAAATTTTTGCCAAGAGAGGGAGGAGATGGATCCAGTTTATCTGTCAATACCAGATCTTGGTATGGCTGTACGACCGCGACCTCTTTTAAAAGCAGCAATTGAATCGATACGTAATGTTACAAAAATGGATACATCGTGGAATTTACATGGCTTGTGCAGGAAAGGACGGGGGGAGAAATCGTTACAGCGCCATTATGAATCTGTATCTGATTATTTTCGCAGTAGATATCGAAGTGCGGTCCTTACTGTTAATGCTGCTGCAGAATCAACTGTTAAGGATATTATTGACACAGCTTCGGAATCATCTATTAAGGATCGTGTTGATCATGGTATTGGTAACAGCAATGATAATGATTATATTAATAGTAATGATGATACTGTTACTAGCAGAGAGGTCATTCAACACTACAAAAGCTCCGTTAATGATGGCAGTAGTCGTAACAAAAATGATGTAATTAGTGGTGGTTCTGATTTAATAGTACATCGTAGCTACATTCATGATAGTAGAAATAACAGTGGCATTGATAGCGGTGTCGAAAATATCAAAAGCGATGGTAGAGTCAATAAGTTTAATAATGACTATGGAAAACTGGCGGAACGATTTCTACGAAATTATCAGTACCAACACTTGAATGAATACAAAAAATCTGATTCTGTCACAAAGACAGACAGGAACTGGTCTTGGAAAAATTTGGGCGATGATAATGATAATAGCATTAATTGTCGATGTTATTCATTGTTAAATAAACCATCGCAACAGAAGAATTGTCATCGACGACACCGTTCAGGGGATGGTAGAAATACAACCTTTCTCTTCGCATCTACAACCAGTAATAACAACAATGTGAAAAATATTATTAGTAAGCATCAGTGGTATTATTACCCGTCCGTGATGTATTCAAAAATACAACAGCAACTGATGGATGGTAATTTATTTTTTCAATGTTTCTAGTGCATCTGTTAAGTTCAGTTTTCGACAGTTTATAAATGGGGTATTCAAGGATATGAGCAGTAGATTTATATTTAACTATTAGTTATGGTAAGAAAATGAATCTTCGCGTTGCTTGGTTTGTTGATTTGACTCAAGTTTCTTTCTATTATTGCTTGCCGAATATGATTGAAGCTTATCTAATAAAGGAGTAATCTATACTTCTTCGATAAAATATACTGATTGATTCTTCCATACAATGGATAAATTTAACAATTAGTAATTGTTATGTTTTATTCAGCAAATTATTTTATGCCTTCATTTACTTCAAACTTTTTTTACTTCAGAAATGGCAAAACATATCGCGGAATGTTTAGAGCAGTTCAATACGGGTTTGGATAAAGTTTTACAAGCACGTCAATTAGTGAGTATATGTTTTTGCTAATAAATTCTGATTTAAATGGGAAGTCAAGATTGAAAGTTAATATTACTGAAGAAATAAGGTTGATTCCTCCCCTACTGAAGACTCTCGAAATTTTCTAGATCTGAATTTTTGCTTATAATTCTCGCGGCTCTATGCAATCCATCCGGAAATGTGTCAATATGACATGCAGATGCTAATTTGACAACTCGATACTAGCTTTTCATTTTCATCTTTAGATCATTTTCATCTTTAATCTATTTCTTTTAAAATTTGCTCCGTTAAAATTTAACATATCGTTATTCAATTGCATTAATTCTTTTTTGTACCGCATATCTGCATTTTATAGCTAGAAACTTCACAAGAATTACCAGCGGATGATCGCGAGACGATGCTACGCTTGCTGAATCAAGCAATGCGAACAAGCCTCAAACGGATGGAATACAACGATGACCGTTATGAACCAGATGGACGGTACAGCGAAAGCCCAAATAGTCTCGCCAGTCAACGGCAATGGTATTTTTTTCGCTGTTTGTGGTGCATATAGCAGTAAAACATAGAGTAGAAAAACTTATCAAATGCATCTTGTAACTTAACAAGAATAAAGTGTACAAAGATAGAAATAGGGAAAACCATGTTGCTAAAGCCAGTGAGATCGTATTTCAAAACTAGTGTGGCATGATAATGATTACTTTTTTTTGCAGAATTAGTTCAACATTTTTATTATTTCTGTCGTTAATTCTCAAGCTTTTTATTACAGTGCACCAGTTCAGCAGCTTTCTAACACCAATGATGGTAATGCTAGCTTCCATAACATCACCAATAACATGGATCCAGCGGAATTTTTCCAGCAGCATGGACAACAGCTGCTTGCCCTTCTCCAACAAAATATGGCAAAGCAGAATTGAATGAATAAAAACAAAGCAGTGATTACGAACGAATTTCTGGAAAGACTTCGATTTTATAATTCCCTGAATTTTTTCCAAAATTTGTTGATCCGAGGTATCGCTGTTTAGAATACGAACTTCCAAAAAGGAAGAGATCTCACAACTGAAATTATATTCTTTGATCAGAACACTGATGTCTTTCAGTGTTCCTTCTTTTTATATTGAATTAGCTATTTGACTTTCTGGCCTAATGAATGTCGAAATATTTGAGAACCCATTAAGTTATGCTTGAACTCTTTTGTTATAAATCGTCGCTGTGTTCTTCTCAATACTTTGTGCTATTTACATATTTAGAGAAGTTGTGATGCAATCTCTCATTTCATAGCAGTCGCCTTAATGTGCCTTGTATTGTTCGCAGATTTCATCATTTTAATTTTGTATTTTCTGAAAGTATTTTAAGTAATTTGTATTGTTTTTTGTGTGTACGACTCCTAACAAGATGATATTATGGTATGTGATATTGATTGGTGGTATAGAAATTGTGTGTTATATTCGGCAATATTTATAAACGCTGATGTCGAAAGACGTCCCCAACCGTTAGTGATTTGCCCTGACAAGGTCTTTCTTCTAGGCAACTCTTATTGGAAAGGGCACTTGTTTTTACGATCAGGACGCGATTTTAGTCTTGACTGATATGTGAGCTTCAATTCTTTATTGAATTGACTTTCTTTTGATATCTTTAAGTATCTTGAATTTAGTAATGACAAATTTTTGGAATGCTGTATGTGTGCATCAGTGTCTCTGTGCATATGTTTGGTAGGTTTTATTCTTCGTTTAAACAAAGTTTTACATACTGAGATCTGAGATGCTTGAAATTAAGGTTTAGAAATTTGAAGTACATCAGTGTGCCATTTAAGTGGATATGTCATTGACTCATGACTATATTGGTACCTGATTGTTTCTCGTTGTTTTGCAGTATGTGTACGGCCTTCTTGTGTTATAATGCACTGTCTATAATTAAATCCCTCTTGTAATGCATAATTTGATATGTTTACATCCTTTGTGACTTTTGTTTATCAAAATTGATTAGTAAAGGACATATATTTGTGCGGAATTAGTGACGGAGATATAAAAAGTGGGAATGAAACCAAAAAGAAGTTATTGTATGAATTAGACATGAGGTGAATTTTATTAACCACTAGATTCACATAGCTTCTTCCTGAAAGACGAAAAGCGCTAAGCTTTACTACCGCGAAACAGTCCTCTCAATCGATGAGAGTCCTTGAGTCATTTTTGACAGAACTTGCCACTTTGGTCATTTCATGTTCTGATTCAACATGTTCCAATGATGAAGAGTACTCTTCCAGAACGAGTAATTCCGTGTTTTTATGTTTTGTGGCCTATCATAACTGATCTTTCTAATAAAGAAATTTCCAATTCATTTATAACAGCATTCAAGCAAAATTTAAGAGTCTTAACATATACATGTTTACAAATAATCGTGTGCAGCAAGATGTCACCCAGTATCCTGTAGTCAGCAATATTTTCCAATTCAACTCCAATTAAGTGCATTCTTCTAGATATAAAACTAAAAACCTGGAGGATTCCAATTGATTTCCTTTTTTACCTTCGTTTCTCGATACGTTTCAATAATGTCGTCCTCTTTGAAAACGATCTTTTCATTTGATACAGCAACACCCACTTCTTCGTTTTTACTTGCCGAATTCACTGCCTTAAGTGCATTTGATCATTTTACAAGATTTTTCTAACTATCGCCAAACAACATTATATCTAATCCATTTGGATATAACTAAAATTCTGAAATGACCCCGACTTTGTCTGTTCATAAGCAGGTTTGATCAATCGAATTCAATTATATAAGGAGAATAAATTACCTGAGCTCCAATGCGCATCGAACGTATAGACCCTTCAAAGATAACAGTTGTACCTCTTACCACCCGCAGAGAATCCGTTCTGTAAAAGCAAGGAGATACTGAACAATCCAAACAGTTAAAGTTTCTACTTTATGTAGAAATTTATGTCAAAGAAAAATTCTTTATCGATTTTACATAAAAGAATTTGACGATTTGACTACGAATTTGACGATTTTAATTGACTGAATACTTGATCCAACAGTCCAAACAATTTCGTTTGAACCTAACAAATCATAAAATCAGTGGACCAAGGATACCTGAGAACTTTAAAAGAAAAGATGAAATTGCGATTTTATGAATGGAATTCGAAAATATGGAAACCTACTTATTGATCGTGCCCCAATCTACTAGAATGCCGGCAACCGATTGCCTCTTTCGCCCAACAATCACTGAAAAGCTTTTTATTACATGTCCTTCACCAACTTGTTCAAACGTCACTTCTTCCGGGAGGCAATTCGATAAACGACTTTTCAAATCTTCTACTAAACGATAAATAACGTTGAAGCAATTAATTTCCACATCTAACTGTTCAGCATTACGCATCAATCCTGGTGACACTTGAACGTTGAAACAGTAAAGCAGAACTGCAAAACATACTCGAATACAATATTCATCATTAAGTTTAATTTAGAATGCCGGCATAACTGAACGCTGCACCATTCTCCATTGACAAATGCGACTTGGCACTTGAATTTTATCAATCAGTTTAAATCTATTGAATGAATAAAAGATTACCAAAGCGAAGCGGTTCCTTCTTCAGCCAATGTTGAGAATCATTAAACACAATTTCCCTTTAAAAACGCAGGCTCGACTTTCTAACCCGTCACAAAAAAATTTTAGTGACTCCCTGCTTTGGATATGAATCTGAATATAGTGGAAAAGTATATACCTCCAAGATCTTTTGCTAACAAGACATCACTTTCACTGGGCGGTCCAACACCGAATTTCACAAGATCCAGCTCAACTTCATCCGACTTGTATGTGTCGAAAACATTTAGGATGGCTTCGAGAGTTCCATCAACATCGGCGTTGAGCATTAACCTTACGCATGGTTTTTGATTTTCAGTATCCTTTTGATACTTCTGCTCCTGAACAAAATCCTTGGAATTCTTCAATTTCCGAAGGCTTGGCAGTTATATAAAGACCATGGATCACTATATCATCATGAATTATCATTTCTGACAAATTATTATGAAACATACCTTATGGACGACCAGGCGTAAAGTAGACCCAACACGTAAACCAGCATCTAATAACTTACGGCGGTTTTCTAAATACTTCTTTCTATCGCTCTCAATTCGCTCTTCAGCAGTTTTCTGAAATGTAAATTCTGAAATCAATAAAATTACGAGCAGAAACAAATCAAACTTACTGCCTCTGCGAGTTTTCACTTTATTTTAATCACCCAATCTTTATTTTAACTATATTTTAACTAGCATCAGGAGTAGCTCGATGGAATAGTGCAGCATAATCACCCAATCTTGTTGCGCTTTTTTATTTATTTCCTTCCTCAATCTATAACGAGCAACTTGCTGAGCCTTTTGTTCATTTTCCAATTGAAGAATTCGTTCTCCTGGAACAGGCAAATTTTCTCGCCAGCCAGCGACTACTACTGGGGTACTTGGGACAGCTTTCGCTAACTCGCGGCCATATTCATCATGCATTGCACGGACCTAGAACACTTTGTAGTTCTAGGTAAGACAGTTTAAGGAATCAGAAATCAGAACAAAGCAAAAGTAGCCAGTTGATAGGGAGAACAAATAGTACACATGACGCTTCTTTATGTGCAACAAAGTTGATCACAAACTCTAGCCCAAGATGTTCCAGCTACCAGCGCTGCGCCTTTCACGAGAGTCCCACGTTGGACAATCATTGTACAAACCTTGCCAAAACCTGAATTATAGAAAAGAAAAGATGAAGCACAAAAATTTTTAAAAATGCGAAAAAGTAATTTAACTGCGCCTTTTTTAGATTGAAAGTTTATTATACTACCCAAATACTAACCTAATTTAAGCAGAATTCAGTTTAGCGCACTCTTCAGTATTTCAGAAGCTATGCGGGTATATAAATGGTGTCACACATGATACTAGTCATCAATCCCCACTGTAAATCCGCTCATTACAAAATCGTTTATCCCAAAATGACCAATAAGAGAGGTGTGTTCTAATACCATATATTTTCAAGAATACAGAAATATGTTCAGTTATTTACATTACGATCTTCATTCCTATCAAATGTCAAATAATAAACTTCCTGGGCAGGCAAAACATACCGCTTTGAATTTTTGACTCAATCACAATCCCTTCCACTAGTCCATTCCAAGTTGAACGCAAATTCATATCCTCAGCTTGTAGTAAGATTGCTTCCTGAATAATTTTTGTTTTTCATCAATGAAATCTCTTGCTGATAATTATGACATTCCAATGTCTATTAGTCAAACTTCGTGAAACAAACAATGAAATAAGCGAATGAAGTTAGAAAAACAGCTACCTTTAGTTCATGCACATTTTTACCCTGTAGAGCTGAAATTTCAACACATAAAACATCACCACCAAGATCATCTACCAAAATTCCGTGTTCCACAAGTGATTGTTTAGCTTTAATCTAAAAATTTCAAGCTTGCATAAAATTTTAGTCTGAACTTGATTGTTTATCGACCGATCAGAAAAAATTATGAATTATATAAGGACTCACAGGATTAGCATTAGCTTTATCAATCTTATTGATGGCAACAACGATCGGTACACCCGCTTGTTTTGCATAACTGAAAAAGTAAAAGAGTTTAATAAAGTCTTCATCATATTGTTATGGACTTCAGAGAAGTTGATGAAAAGAATGTATCTTTAAATCTTAAGTGGAGGAAAAATAATTCTAAGTATTTAACGACGTGTATAAGAAATAGCTTTACTGTTGACATATTTTAACTGCAATGAACAACTTTAAGCAAAACTGAAACAGCTTACTTTATGCACTGTACCGTTTGTTCATTTACTCCATCATCGGCAGCAACCACTAGAACAACTATATCAGTTGACTGTGCACCACGTTCTCGCATCTTGGCGAATGCCGCATGTCCAGGTGTGTCCAGAAATGTAATCTTACAATCTTTCTCATCTACTGCAATACAAATAAAATAAAAAAACCTGCAGATTATACTGCATAATAATGGAATTTCTAATGTTTCGGAATATATAAGTCATTAATATACGGAAAACCCAATCAGAGTTAATAGAATGAGTTGATTATGATTTCACATTGATATCATGCACGTGAACAATGCTATTATGATTTAGCAACAATAAATTTTCACACGTGTAAAAGCGCCGATGTGTTGTGTAATACCACCATATTCGCTTTCTACAATTTGAGAATGCCTTAGACAATCAAGAAGCGTTGTCTTTCCATGATCAACATGTCCCATTATGGTGATTACAGGTGGACGTTGTCTTAACTCATCTTCTGGAGGTGGAGGCCTAAAAGAAAAGAAATCAGTAAAGCTTTATCATTAGTAAATGAGTATAAGGAATGCAGATAGGTGTAAACTTGAGAATATAAGTATCTACTGAAAGTTCTATTAGGTTATGCGAAAACTTGATATAATGGAATAGAATGACGATGCGATCTCTTAAATGAGGATAAAACTAACTGTGGAAAGGCATCCAATTCAACATTATTAACGATAGCATTTCGAGGATACGCTACCAGTTTTGGTTTCAAACCAAAAGCTCCAACTACAGTGGTGATACTAAACATATCAAGCTCTGAAAATAAAAATTTAACTTGAACAATATCGGTAGAGATAAATATTAATAAAAAGGAAGCTTGAAGTGCGATTTCTGGAGAGAACTACAAATTTAATCCGGGAATCATGTAAATGTAATATACTTTCACTATTGCTCCTCGGTGATTTGTTCAAACCTTTGAGCACTTGCAAAATTTCTTCTTCAGAACTTTCTAACACTTTGGCCAATTCTCTGAAAATGTGAGCTCTCAATAAAAAATAAAGAATAGCAATACATTATCTTGATCTAACATATTACAAATCAGAAATTCGGGAGAAGTAAAATGAAATTTATTGATTAAACATAGTTCAATTTAAACCATTGAAAATAGCATTTAGCAAACAACGCTTACAAGAAACTTATTGTTTTACTATGTGTCAAATGTATGAAAGGTTCTTCCCCAGTATTCCAATTTCATATCTACAACAAGTACACGTTCACGTGCAAATTTCATTTCACAGTAACTCACCCGACTTCCATGTCTTCATAAATTTCAGCAATCTTTTTCTTACTGGGCGTTTTCTCGACCACAACAGGTTCGATAAATTTTCTCCGTTTCCGTTTGACATAATACTTCGGTGATAATCTGAGAGATCGAACTGAGCCAACAAGAAGCCATCGTATAGTGTACAAGTGCATTAACTGCCGCATTTTTAAATAGTAAATTCGTTCACTTCCTTGCCATTTTTATTTCTTCTTTTTTTTTACTGCAAAACATAAGACTATCCAAAATACATGCTTTATCCGTTTGAAACGCTCAACACTTAATCTTTCCCCGGCTAGCAATAATGCCCCCCAATAAACTCTTCCCACTCTTTCGTGCTAACGGGTTGGATGTTAAGTTGCCGAAAATCGCTCGCTACTAATGTTGGAAATTCGAACTATGAAAGCGAATTAAGAATTGAATAAATTAGTCACAGCTTGAAAAGAATCTAGTAATTTTTAATGAAATTTAGATTTTCAACAATTTTAAGTTGATGAAAATAGAAATGATCTAATTATAGAAATTTTACAAAAATTGAAATCAGAATGATAAAATGATAAGTCAGATTTATTTGTCTAATTCGACAAATTTTATTAGCCAGGAAAATTGCTCGTGTGTTATGTTAACAGTTCCATAACTCTTCGAGGAATTTTGCAACAATTTCACATGCGACATCGCGATAACTTCATTAAATAAATTAATATCATCACCATCTCTTGACATTCAACAAGGAGGAAGGACCATCTTGCTGACTCAAAAGAAAAACATGAGATTAAGTATTGTTCTCTATTATACGGTATTACTGGAAATGATATATGTTCATAAATTTCTTTACTAAAAAGTGAAGCTTCTTCTTTCTTTTATTTCTCCAATTTTTCCTATCAAATTTGAATTTAAATAATAATTAAATTGATTACGTAAGCGATCACAGATGATTACGAATCGTTGAGATGATTACGAATGCCGGGACTAGCTAAATTATTTATGGCTCTTCTTCCATTTCCGTGATAAAATTACAGCTAATTGATTTTGATGATACTTTTCAACCACTTACTTTAATCCATATCAATATGATAAGAGTATTCCTCCAACTTTTCCTATATTCTTGAAAAAAAAAAATGGAAGCCATCTTATCAAAGACAAAAATTAATATGCCATTTGTAATTCAAACAGGCTAATTAATTTATATTTCCTTTAAAAAATGGCCAACTTTTAGGATTACTTGGAAATGAAATTAAAACAAACATGATTATTTAATAACTAAGTAAATATTTAAACATACATCGAACCCTAATGTAATCTTGAACGATCTTGCCTTCTTATGATTGTAATGCGTAAATTGGTTGACTTTCTACCGTATGCCTGACAGCAGTGTATTGAAAAAAGCCGAAAACATACATCAAATAAATAACTTATTAAATCCAACATGTCCATTTTTCAAGTTGCATTAAAGTTAGGATCACCAATTCACATTGACCATCGTGCAACTCATCTCCTTTAATTATCATTAACCTTTAAATTATCTTTTCGAAAAACAAACATGCAAAAGATTTATTGTGAATGATACATGTTCATAGTATATCACGCAATGAATTTACTCTTTCATTTTTTTTTTAAAATAAATATAACTTGAAAATTGTCTTTCAGTTTACTTCCTTTAGCAAAAAAAAAGATTCCGGATCTTTTTTTTCGGAATTTATTTCCTGATATTGAACATACAAGGATGTTTAGTGTGTAGTTAGTTGATTGAATAGTTCTTGAGAATTAGTTTAGTTCAGTTAAGTCCGCCGTACTTTGTGCAAATTTTTGTTTACTTATTGAAATTTCGTGTATGTATGACCGGTTTTATTGGTAAATTTCCTATGATCTTAGTTTACTTTTGGAAAACACAAATACAAAGAGGATATGGTTAGTATAGAAAAGTATGTATAGTTACACAACAAGAAGAGATATGATTCGGATTAATAGGTAGTAGACAGGTAAGCGATGACGACCATTAGATAGTTCCTCTTCCTCAATGAACTACTAACTCCTGTATGTTTATTGACCATTATGACGTCATATCCCTGAGTTAGGAAGAGAATAGAAGGATGTAGTGGACAGTAGATCAAATTGACAGATCAGAGTTTGAAGAGGCAACCAGGGGTCGGGTCACGACAATAAAACATCGTCACTAAAGCTTGAGAATTAACTGACAGCCAGCTCCTTACTATCATCATCAATTTCATACTACTGAAAATAATTTTCGCTAATATAGTTTCTTTACATGAATCTAATACGGCGACAATCACCAAATAATAACAGGTTAGTCTAATGTCATTTTTTTCTTTTGAGAAAATTGATACATTTTAATTGAAATGAAATTTTCGTGAAATTCTCGAATTCAGCGAATTTCTCAGCTCTCTTGTAATTATGATGCAATTTTATTCAAGATGATTAAGATTCTGAACTTCTTCCAATAGACGATTCAGAAAGTAAAAAATACAATTCAAAAAAAAAGAGAGAAATGCAAAATTAGCATACTATCATCATCTTTAGATTATTTGCTATTAATAACGATCGTACATATTTAATAGGTACGCGATGAAGTTTTAAATTTATGATGATAATATGTAAGGATGAAGTTTTAAATTTGTGATAATAGTATGTAAGAATCCTAAGGATTAAGGGGTTAAGATCTAACTGTCTAACAACTGCTAGTTTATTTTGTATTAAAACAAATTTAGCACGAAATAAATTAGCTTAACACGATCATATTGGAGACAACAAGCTTGAATACCTCCAAAAAGTATCAATGCACATCATAACTGAATAAACTTCCATAATACCTTATAATGACTAATTTGATCAGTAATCAGTTTCATTCAAGTCTTCCGAAAGATGCTGCGACTACGACTACCGTCCATATGAACGATGTTATAAAAAATTCTGAGATAATAATGGATTTCTTTAAATGACGTGATAGAGTATTTAAAATGCAAATGAGTTAGAATCTTTTTTATACTACTTAATTCAGATAAATCAATTACAGTACAAATAAAAGAAATCTTCGGTGATTTGTTACAGTAATATTTCAATTTCACTTGTCAGCTAATATAACTAGCAAATAAATTATATTTATCGATTCAAAAAAAAACTTTTTTCATATTTAAAACTTACAAGTTTAATTGTCTATTCTGATTTTATCTTTTTTAACTTCTTTTTATGTTCATATTTAGTATATTATACGAAGAAATATTCTTATCCTCTAAAACCGCTATATTATCATTACTCATATTTATCTTTTCAGTATATAATCAAAAACCTTACTGCTTAGATTATCTGATGATAAAGGTTTGAAAATCAACCTTTACAGAAAATCTGTTAATTACGATTTAAAATTATCATCAGAAAAATTAAAATAAAACTTTGAACTATCGCATTTGCATTCTAATTAAAGGTTATCGCTATTAAAGGTTATCTGGTTATTAAAGGTTAAAGGTTATTAAAGGTTATTCAGTGATAACAATAAGATATTTGCTGATAATTCATAACATTCATATCTGTAACATAACAAGTTTTGTTGATATTCAATTATTTCCACGTACATTTCTCATTTAGTAGAGAGTATGTTTGTTTGATTGAAAGAATAAATTGACAGAGCAATATATACTCATCCGATAATTTTGTTTACTTTTTCCATACTTTAGTTTGAAATAATTTTGTCACATCGAAAAGTGATGAAATTTTAACATTTTGCACCTCCTATTTACAATAAAGCAAACATTACGCTTTATTTTAATGTTCCATATTTGTGACATCGGCGCATATATAATGATACTGATGGATAAATTTTTTTCAGGACATATGAAATTCAAAACTTTAATTTAAAATATGGAAAGAAAAGAGCAAACAATCTCAAATACTTATAAAGAGTTCGTACGATACATAAATATATTTCTGATATATGAATAGGATAGCAGATAAAGGATAACAGATAAATGATTGAAAAAAACAAATAGATCATTAAGTAGTGAATTAAATCAAGATGTAATATAAATCAAGAATATCCCGAAATTAATTTCTTAGTTGGAACCATTCCACATCATAAGTCCATTGCTCGAATGTTTGGCCAAAAATAAAATTGAGATCAAAATTATATTGCAATGTAATAATTAAAGTATACCGGTTGAATAGCTCATACATCAGAACTGATAAAGATTTATTTTGTTATTATTGATTAAAGTGTAAAAATAATGTCTATGAAAACAGTAATAATCATACAGATCAACTCGTGGTGCATCAAAGTATCGCCGTGATCAAATTAATTTGGAAATTCAAAAAATGCGTGATCTTCTCCCGTTAACGGATTCGATGAAAAAACGGCTCTTTCAGCTACAAGTAATGTCACTTACCTGCATATATATCAGGAAACAAAATTATCTGCCACATGGTTTGCATTTTCTGCTTTTATCTTCGATAGTATTAAATTACTTATGCAAATATTTCCGCCAATATATCTCTGTTGTCTTTAAAAGAATCCGGAATGAAATATAAATGCTTTCTAAAATTTCATCTGTATGACGAATTAATTCTCTTTAAGCTAAGCTTAAATATAAAATTAAATCATTACTAAATTTTAATTTTTTTATTTCAGTAATTGGAACAAATATACAAACATCATTCAGATCAGCGTTAAGACAATCGGAAGGTTTTCGAGCTTTACGAGGCTTCTTGTTGATGATGACAAAGTATGGCAAAATTGTTTACATATCTGACAATGCAAGCGACTATCTTGGTCATTCCGTGGTAGTTTTGCCTAAATTCTAACTTTGTTTGATTTAAACAACTTATATTTTCATTTAGGTAATATAACGCAGTAAAATTATGGTTGAATAAATTTGAATTTATGAATGATAAGTGATATTACAGTTGTACAATCAAGAAGATTATCAATGTGGGAATCCCACAATTCGAAATCGCTCTGTTTTTTCATTTGCTTAAATTTAAGGCAGAAATAATGTGCCAAGGTGATTCGGTGTACGACCTAGTTGATCATCGTGATCATGGACGTATACAAGCAGAACTTATGTCTGGTCCTCCATCAGTTTCAGAACAAAATTTTTTTTCCAATGAAAAAGTTTTCATTTGTCGAATGAATCTATCGCGAACCACAAAACGACAACTTCAATATCACAAAGTGCTTTCAATTTAATTATTACATTTAAATCAGAAATGAAAATGCTAGATTGTAAGAAATCATTTTATCAATTAATTTTCATTTTGATAAATATTTCGATTGAACTTTGAAAAGTATTCTGACTGAAGGTAACCTAAACTAAGAAGTCAATTCAAAAATCTAGCATAATTAAATTCAACGTTCTATCCAACCAAGGAATTAAAGTCAAATTTGAATTCAATTGATTCGATCTCAAATCAATAACATTTGAATCATTTTTACAGTACACCTTAATGGAAGGTCGTTATCTTCATGCTAATGATTATTACAATACAAATCAGTCATTATTGCCTTCATTATCCCATATTCAACCATTATTTGCCGCATACTGTGAAATGCTTATCAATCCGGAAAATGTTGAGATGTTGTCAGCCGGAAATACATCAATCTTTAGCACCGTACATTCAATGGACTTAAAATTTGTGCATATCGATCATATGTATATTTAGATTTTTTAACATTTTAGCTCCGAAATTCTTATTTCGCCAGTTTATTAACATTAAAATTCTCTCATTTAGTGAAAATAATTTCATTCTAATAGTTCTTAGGCGCAATTGTGCATTGAGGCGCAATTGTACTTCACTGATGGAAACATATCGCACCAAACATATAATTTATAAAATTCACCGAATTTCTGGGATTTCTAATGTGACAATTAGTAATATGTTGATTTAGGACTGTATACTACTTGGGTTATAAAAATGAAGAATTGATTGACAAATCATGGTATCAATTTTTACATCCCGATCATCTATTTGAAGTTGCTTATAAGCATCGTATCTGTAAGCTTAATTTCAATTTTATTTTTATTTTTCCACATTAAAAATTTGAATATCAAAATCTTTTTTTGTAGTATAGTAAGTTATAAATTAAAAAAAATTTATATATTTGAGTAAGTCAGCGTAAAGATGGTGCTTTAATGTGCTTATTACGCTTACAAACAAAAGATGGCCCATGGCTTTGGTTACATACTGTATTTACTATAAAGAATAATTTATGCTATCGACCAGAATATGGAAAACAAATGCGACATCTCATTTGTATTACTTATCAAGTTTTGAAGTAAGTTTTATATAACTGTAACATAATCAAATGATGTTTGGCATTTCAAAAGATAGGTAACGTCCAATGATAGATGCATCGCATATCTTAGACAATACAACTTAATTTTCATTACTTTATACGACAAAAATTATAATACCTTTAAATAATTGGTATTATATCGTTGAAAATTGATGTCAAAAATGTGCGATACGATCTCTTTCATTTCAACGATCAGACTTTATCAACCAAAATTTAAAATTATTAAGATAAGCTTATAAATTTAGTTTTCATTAAATTAGTCCAATTGGATTTTTTGCACTTTGTAAATTAAAGATTAAAATAGATCGCCTCAAAAATCAAATATTTTTTAGTGAAATAGAAGCGCTTTCATTGCAAGATAATTTATGGATTTACGGAACCCGAAATGAATTAATGATAGCATCGTTTGATCATATCATAAATGCTCATGAAAATAGTTGCAACAAGGAAGTACAAATATCAAAGCAATATGTTCCACCGACAATTGCCTCATTGTTGACCATCAAAAAAGAGCCATTACCTGTCGATAGCAATGAATTAAATCATTTTGTTAGCTCTCATTTTTCTTCTCATTCAAATAATGTTCTTTCTTCTTACGATAATTTCACGATCGCTATTATTGCATTATTATTAAATGTCAAATGACTGAATGTTTTAATTCAAAAAATTTATTCACTGCAGAAATTTTCAACAGTGAAAAATCGTGAAATTATCTTTAAAAAAAAA
Organism: Cercopithifilaria johnstoni; assembly: GCA_916381525.1. Lineage (NCBI taxonomy): Eukaryota > Metazoa > Nematoda > Chromadorea > Rhabditida > Onchocercidae > Cercopithifilaria > Cercopithifilaria johnstoni. The sequence continues at coordinate 37,181 of CAKAEH010000445.1, forward strand.
TGAACTCTTATTTACTTTTATGGAGTGGCAGCAATTTGTATATAATGCAATTTTACACTCAATTACTATCACAATGTTTATCACCCAGTTTTACTTCAATTTGTCAATTATTGTTTAAGGAAAGAAATTAGCTAGTGAAATCCTTTCATACAACTCTCTGTTACAGTACTATCATTTCAGGGAGAAAATTTCAAAGAATTAAATAAGAACGAATCAAGGATTGCTGATTTCGATTTTGGTTTGTGATCATTATGTTTCATTTTTGATACCTATAAAATTCTTACGTTTTTTAAATATTTGAAATTTCTATGAAGATTACTTTTTACTTCTTTCTCTTCCTTTATCCATATTTTGCTCACTGATATTGACAGTCGGGTGCTATTTTTGAAAGAATTCATTTGAATTAGATTTATTAGACTGAATTGTTATTGGAAAAGCCGAAAGTTCAATCCAGAAAAACTGTTCGATACCTGTTTGATTTTGTATTATGGTAATAGGCTTCATTATTTTTCAGGTAATGATGATGAAAGTAGTGAGTTAGAAGCTTTACCGGAATTATGCTTGGAACGAAACATTAAAGGACCGTTACCTGATCTTAGCGGAGATCTGGATGAATTTTTTGAAGAAATGGAACATACCAAAATGCAATCTATTCATCCTACAACAATGATCAATTTGCCGGAAAATGTGAAATGTATTAGCGATCAATTATCACCTACATTACCATTCGATACTTCTTTAGGACCATGCAATTGTAAAATGCCCACAATAGCAAAACTTTTGCAAGGACATTTTGATGATGAAGATAGCTATGAAAGTATTCGAAAACAAACGCAAACGGATGGATACGTGCAACTGACGGATAATTTGGATGTGCAGCTAATTACATAAATTAAGAATCACTTAGTGATATGGATTTTAGAAAATACTGATAATTACTGGAGCTATAATAATGTTAATGTAAAAGAGATTCCTCATATTGTGTTAAAGCAAATTTTCAGAATATTTTATATTCCTTTGGAAATGACGTGGGATGCTTCGAATTTATGAAATGCATGCGTGACCTTCGATAATGAGCGGATGGATTAGGATAAAATGAGTTTCGATGATTGTATTCTGCATTTGATCTTGTACTACAAACTAATTGTGAGATCGTCATAGCGGTTATATGATTAAAGAACTACTGAATGTAGGGCTTCATGAATTTAATTATTAAGAATTAATTACCGTTTAATTTACTTACTGACACATTTTGTTCCAAAAAATTTCGGTTAATGATTTTATCGTATTGTTTACAGGTATCAAGTTATTATCCTAGAAATTATTTTATTTAGTAATATTTCATCACTTCATTAACCATAATACATTGAATGACTTCGTTGATTGTAAGCAGTATTGCAACTTATAATGTGAACTAATTTTAAGCCTTAAGCATTAATGGCTCCAAGATGACTAGTGGAGAAAGCTACTTCAATTCCTCACTTTCAGTGCCAAGAATGAACAATTTGTTTCATTAAACAGTTTGGGACACTTAGTTAGATTAATAGAAGTCATTTAGATTAATAGAAGTCGAATATCATTAATCAGTTAGGTTCAATCAGTAGGTTAGTAGAAGCCGAATATTATTAGATCAATGAAAAGAAATTATATTTTATGGGATTCTGAAATTTTTTGAATTTAATTTTCAGAATTCTTTAATCAAATGGAATCAGTAAAAAGCTTATGCTATTTAAACAAAAATTCAATCAATTCATGAAATAATCTATCTATTCTTACTACAAGATTTTTCTAAGATCAATTAATTAATGATCTATTTGCTAAATGTTGGAGCAAAAATATAGCATTAGATAAACTTCTCAAAATGTCAGTATTGTATCCTAGTAGAGCATATTTTGTTAGATAGAAGTATTTTCAAATGTATGAAAATTAGTCAATTCTAAAGTATTTAATCGATAGTTCTGTTCCTTAGTTTACACACCACAAATTATACCTCATGTTATTTAATTGCCCGATGATTGTATACAGTATTCTTATGGAAGTGTTTATATATATATATAGGTATATATATAAATTGATCAAGTAGATATTAGATACTTCTAATAAAATCGAACTTGGAAATGAATTTTGAATTAAAATATGATATAATAACTGATTGATACGAATGAAATATTTGACACCTCCTTTATTAACTAGGGAGATTACATTTATTTCCTCTTGATAGACGACTTTTCTTCTATTTTTGATTATTTAAATTTGATAAACATCAGTGATGTTCAATTGTTTGATGAAGAATGCATAACTTAACAGTATACGATCTCAATTGATATTTTAATAAATTCATAATTTTACTTGCTTAATGAATAAATTATAATCATATGTGTGTCTTCAAAAATTGAACGACTGAAACGATTCGGAATAAGTTGGCAAGATTAAATTTTTGAAAATCTAAATTCTACTCTTTAGCAAATTAAACTATTTTACTATATATATATATATATATATATATAAATTGCAGCTCTGGAATCTTAATTTAAAATACCAAAAATCGGGCATTACAACTGCGATACAATTACAAATGTTAGATTTATATGCATCATAGTAATAGTGATCAAACAATTTTTGAAAATGGACTTAAAAGTGGTCAAAGAATATACAAATAGAGAAAACCAAGTTATTAAATTAGGTCGATGCATGTAGGTTTTGTGTTACCCATTGATGATTCTCATGATATTATGATAGCTTTTTGAAGACTCTTATGTACTATACTACTGCATAAACGTGAATAGTCTCGTTTTTACTCGTCGAAATTTGCGAGTTTTCGAGATCATCAGAGTTTGGAACACATGCCACTATATGTATCCTCACTTTGGATCAAAGCTTAATCTTTCTTTAGCATTTAATATTGATAATCGAATGGTTATAGAAATGTTGCAAAATACTACCATTCTTATAGCATCCAGCTACTTCCCAGTCGCAATTCTGCTAAATATTTCTCTCATTTGTTAAAGAATTTGTGTAACTATTATTTGCTCAATTCTTAATATAGTATGAATTCAGATTTTGCGAGAGATTTTGAATTGTTGAAGTGATTATTTGATATCTTTTCATTATGCTCGATGAGATTCTTGCCCTATACCATTGGCGACACAGATTGGTGCACTATTAGAATACCGAAATGATGTCTATTTGTTATATTTAAATGTGTTAGGAAGGCATCGAATATTTCTGTGACGCGTGAATCATAATGGCATAAGGAATAAAGTAACAAAAAATGAAGTCCTTCTTCCTTAAATAAACCAAGAGATTCTAAATCCCACGAATCTCTCAAAGCCATGCACGAAGTTTTTAAAGCTTCATAACTTCGTTAATCGACTTTCAATCTGAGAAAAAATAAACATTAGTATCTGGCAAGTAAACAACAAAGTGCTCACGGAGTGAGCTGCTACCATTCCGTTTAGGGTATCAGTATTTGAATTACTTTAATCAAATCAATTGAAAGCAAACGAACTATCATCTTAATCAAAATCAATGCAATACCAATTACTAATTATGCTTGGTCTTCGCCAAGCGAAACCATAGATTATATGCATTTTTTAAATCGTCGGATAAGACTGATCTCGCATTTTCGGTTTAAATCTCTTAAGATTGTACATTAGTAGTAAACAAGTATGTGCTATAACTTTACTTCTTTTATTGATATATTTGTGTTCTGCATTATTATCATTACCAAAATTGACATTTATTCACCCTTAGTGATGTTAAACGACAGCAAAAACTATCGCGAAAAGATGAATTAAAAACAGTTTAGATTTTACAAAAAAAAAAGATGAATCATATACATACCACCTGCATGAAACATTCCAAAAACACATTACAACTGCCAAATTTCGCATTGATAATAATAAATAATAAATGACTGCTATCTACCTCTAATCAAAAAAAATTGTTTCTTGAAACAAAACAAAAGGACATGTTACATTTTGCATTGGGAAAACCTCATGCGGTTACAAGTTGTTATCCAAATGGCTATCACCATCTGTTCGAGAGTGAAGAGTTCCATGAAATCTGCACAACCATTACTTATAACAGTTGACTTCACTCGGTTCTGAAATGACTACCTCTAACATCCATATTATGCAAAAAAAATTAAAAGGCCTTAATGACAGCTCAAATCTTAGTTTAAAAATACGAAGAAAACATATGTTTGAAAACGGAAATAAAAGTCGAAACTGTAAGGTACATGCCCTGTCAGGCACTTTGATACAATCATATAGCACATAAATCTCGCTGCATGTGAGATTTAACAATTAAAGAACGGAATTTTAACAGGTACAAGAACAATTTTTCAGACAAAAAAATTTCCGTGTCACAGAGAAAAGATTTGAAACATGAAAATATTCTCTCCCTTCCCTCGGATTTCATCATCGCACGTGATATAATCGTATACGTCACTTGCCTACGGTTCGTTACACAGCAAACCGCACATACATATACGTATGCACACATAAAAAATATACACACTACACACTATACACACTGCGGTTTCACCAATCTATCCCATTCAACATTTTCCCAATTCTCAATCTTCGATTTTATTGCTCAAGAATTTTTGAATTTCAAAATTTTGGAATAAAACTTAATTTAAATATTTGAAATCTGAGAGATATGTCAGGTTTATGTAGGATTAACTTAATAGATAGTCTTCTAAAAGTAACACGGCACACGATATCCACAACTCCAAATACAATAATAGTTATTGCGCATATAGAAGATAAGAAGGTTTCGATATTTTAATGCTATGATTTCAGGTAACTAATAGTAAAAGAACGGAAATTTTTCAAGAGAAAAATCTCCAACCCTAAGCAAAAGTTAAACAAGAGATATTGAAATTTAATTTCATCATCTATTCACTATTTAGATGAGGCTAATTGAGAGCAAATTAATCTTAATTAATGAAAGGCTAAGAGTGTTCATATTCCCAGCTTGGGTTTAATTCACTTTCGGATAGCAGCTGTTCTCCTTTAACAAAGCTCGGGTGACGGGCATATATCCGGAAAACCATTAAAATCGAACGGAAGAACTCATTAAATCACTTTTTGTAATTCACTGCAACTTAAACATTACCCAACTTTCTTAGAGCCAGTTTAAATCTTAGGAAAGAAACATTTTTTATTCCGTTTAAATGCTGTTTCTCCTACCATAATTATAACCTAATTATTTGACCGTTTTCTCAATCTCTGCAACATTATATCTCGTAATTCTTATCACTTTCGACGCCTCTTCAATTATTGCGCTATTTTCCGCTCGTCAATCATCGCGTAAAGCGACTCATCTCTTGCAACACTTTTCATTCGTCAACACTTTTCTGTCCTTATCTCAGTTCTACCGAATGCTCCATTCTCTCATCATTCTTGGCACTTGTCTATATCCATCCAGTCGTCTCCCTGCGCTCTTAAACCTCTCTTAGGAACAGCGCATTTCAGGAAATCCGTAAACTGATGACCTACACAGATACCGGACTCAATAGATGATAGCGGGATTGTGTCACTTGCAAAAGTCGCTATGAAACTACTGATCTCTTGATATGTTTTTGCAAGAGCTAATAATTTATACACTCCAATGTTTTATCATTAGCGGGAAGATATCTGTTAGGGGTGAGTGGTCGATAAGTGATTCCTTAACTTACTGATAGTAGATCATAATTTGGTATCATTTCCACTCTTCTTTTGTAATCAGTTTGAATATAATACCTATGAGTTAATGGTCGCTTTCAAGATCTTATGTATCAATTTAATCTGTATGTTTCATATTTAATCATATCAATTTAGCACACATTAGCTAGCTTAATCTGCATATTTGATCATAAGGTAGCTTACTTTGACTTCATATTTTTGTATATAATATGCGGTAATAGATTTTATGACAACATTGGTGCGTAATATGCATAAATATTGTATGAGAGAGGAAAAACATTCATCTAAGTGAATTTCATTTTAAACGATATGGAAAGGATCAGTGATCTAGGTGTAAATGTATTTGAAATGTTGAAATGTTTGTTGGAAAACTGTAGGTAGTCGGAATTGTTTTAAAAATTATTCAAATTTGAAGGGATTAAAATTTCGATATCGGTTATGGTTACTGCTATTATACGGTGCTGTGAAGGTAGCATTTGTTGACGAATTTATTTTCAACATCACGGCTACTTTTATACGACAAAATTCAATGGGCGCTTTTCTCGACAAACCGAAAACTGATAAGAATAATGCTCAAGGAGTGGCGCATGTAAGTCTAATAATCATTTTTTCATTGAAATTTAGTGGTATCGCAGTTTTTTTCAATTATGATTCTATGACTTTGATATAGTCTTCTGCTTTCAAATCCTTTAATTCGTCCAGTATCTGGACTACTGTATTATTTTAATAATCGGAAGTACTAAGGACTGACACTTTCGAATACTCTAGCATTTATTTTACTGAGTTTTCTGGATTTAAATTTTAGCGGATACTATTAATGTCTGTAATATTTAACCACAATTTCTTGCAAGGACAAGAATGTGATTATGCATATTTATTATATTATTATTCCTGCTTACTGTGCGATTTTAATTTTTCTGTCAATAATTTTCTACTTTTGTGCTGAATATTCTTTCTATCGTCATGAGTTGCAAAGACGCAGTTTCCTTATTTCTTATGACTGAGACATATCAGTCTATTAAAGAGATGTTGAAACCCAATACCTTAAGCAATATCATCATTAGATGTAATATTTTTTTTCATTTCCTATTGCAGGGCACTCGATATGCTGTAGCATCGATGCAGGGTTGGCGTATTGACATGGAAGATGCTCATGTTGTCGAAATTTCAATGTCTTCAGAGCCACCATTTCTTAACTGGTCTTTCTATGCTGTTTTTGATGGACATGCCGGGAACAAAGCTGCCCAACATTCAGCTGAAAATTTGCTAAAAACATTACTCGCTACATCACAGTTTGCCCAGGTTTCTGCTTTTTACTGTAGCTTTTTTTTACATTTTTGATTATTTATTAACATAATTTAGAGATTGATCTTTTTCAGTTCTTTTGTATAGATGTGCTAAAAACTTTTTCTTCTTTTGGTGTTAGAGAACAACTTAATATTGTTCAAACTAGGTAATATCAAAAAGGTCAAATAATTGTAATTGATACTTTTGTTTTTGTCTACTTTCCTTCCATTTATATCTTTGAAAAGATCTTTCGATAAAAAACTTCCTCCAGAAAATTAGAGGCTGCTCAGCAGTTTGATGTACAAATTGCGGATTTTCTACAGATAGTGCAGAAACTAAATCATTCATCGGGAGTAATGGATGCGGCAACATTGTCACTTCTCGAAGAAGGCATTAAGGAAGGATTTTTAACCTTGGATGCCAAACTTCGAGAAAGACATGAGACTGATGAGGACAATGAACGTAGCGGCACTACTGCCATATGCGCTATCGTTACCCCGTCGCACATCGTTCTCGCGAATCTCGGTATGTTTCACGCAGAGGATAGATCTTATAATTCGATTACTGATCACCTTAAGTCAAAGCCGAAATAAATATATAAACATCGATTAACTTCTCTGATTTTGTTAATCTGCGTATTGACGTTATGGAGTATGGTGTGGTTTTTATTGAAATACAATCAGAGAATCTGTGATAGGAAGCATTAGCTTATGAAGTAAAATTAACAAATTTACTTCCTTTCAATACGTTTTTTTGGCATGTTAGATATTTATAAACATTGATACAGTTATTTTAAGTTCAATATTTTGTGCGATTATCAGTTAGAAACTGTTAGCTTTTCTGTATTGTTGTGAAAAGCAGTCATTCATTTACACACTTTGGATACTGCGCAAATCTTTTGCCTTATGCATAAGTCAATAAATTAAGTTCTTATGGGTTACATATTGATATTGCTGATGATATTTGGAGATGTTTTGTATTTTACGAATATTTAGGTGATTCTCGTGCCGTGCTGGCACGGAAAGGTCAAGCAGCATTTGGTACGGAGGATCATAAACCGTTCCTTCCAAAAGAACGCGATCGTATCGTGAATGCTGGTGGTTCCGTGATGATCCAGCGTGTCAATGGGAGCTTAGCTGTATCTCGAGCGCTCGGTGACTTTGAATACAAAGCTGTTCCAGGTTTGGATGCAACGAAACAGTTGGTCAGTCCGGAACCAGATATTTATACGATTGTACGAGATCCGGTAAGGAATTCTGTTTGGATAATGAAGGAAACAAAAACGGATGCTATGTATTTCTGAGAATTATAATTCTGCTAATGGCACACTTAGCAGAAAGTGAATGAAGTTCATCAAGAGTTTGGATACTGGCATAATCGTTCAGTTGATTTCGATCAACTGTGCGGTTATCAGATGTTACACCAGAATTTGTTGATTTCTTAGAATCTTGCTCATTTTTTCTTTCTCTTTCTTGATATTTTGATTGTGTTTAATTAGACTTTATTATTTTGTTTTGTGAATATAAAAATGAATTTCTTTTTACAAGACAGCTATTGGATGCTTTATATATGGGTTATTTCAGAAAGTGGATGAGTTCCTGTTGCTTGCTTGTGATGGAGTTTACGATGTCATGGAAAATACCGAGATTTGTAGTTTCGTAGAATCGCGTCTTCTTGTAACCAATGATCTCTCCAGCGTTGCAAACCAAGTTGCTTTTTTTGTTGAGAGAGGGGAATTCTTATGTCAGTTATGATATATGTGATCTTTGGAATGGTAGTGTGTAATGTAGTTTTGGAATATTTGCTGATATACATTGGATACAGCCGAAATTTGGTCAAAAATGAGTATTTTTGTCTTTATAATTCGTATTAAATGCGTCTTTCATTTGGCCTTCTTCCATCTAAGGCTACTTGAACCTACAAAGTTTCCAAAAATTGTTTAGGAAAGATGTCTGATTTTAGATGGCACTGCTATTGGTTTCTTGCCTATTGCAGCATGAGAAGGGATTTTTATTCATAAGAATAGTTGCAAATCGCATTAGGTTAAGAATTTCGAATTTTCATTTAACGCTTTATAAAGGTGGAAAAATTTTTTAGACTGTTGAATTTCTTTCCAGGTGCTGGATGCTTGTTTATCGAAAGGATCACGAGATAACATGACTATCATACTTGTGTGTTTTGATGCAGCGCCGAAAGTTGATCAAGAAGCAGTTAAAAAAGAGGAAGGGTGGAAGCAAAAGATCTTTGAGCGAGTGCAAGGTTCTTCTAAACTTTATTTCAAATAAAATAAAGACTACTGTTGTGTTATTTGTAACGACCCTCTTCTGGCGTCTTTAATCTTTACTAAATTGTAATTCTAGATTATAACGGAGTATGTTAGAGTATGAAAGTATGAAACAAAGTTTAAAAATGAATCTGCATCATTATGTGTAGAAAAGTTAACATCAATAAAATATATCGTCTGTTTATAATTATAATTATTTCAATTATTTTGGTGATATAATTTTTCTAAAATCCATAGAAGTTTTTTTCAGAAATTCTCGAAGAGCATGGGAAGGAAGCACATGTAGATGCAGAATTTATAATGCGTGAATTAGGTGGGGAAGTGACGCAAGCCTGTCCGGCAGGTGTCAGCATCCATGCAGCACGATCAGTTGTTGATAGCATTTTGGCGGAGCGTGAAGCAAAGAGTGAGAAAACGTGCTCATCTTCATCTTCACCTGGAAGAACTTGATTTTTTGAAAAATTTCTTAAAAGGTTTTAGTTAAGGTTTCTTTTAAAATATGCTTGTTTTCTATATCAGAGGTAGACTTAGAAAACATGACTTAGAAGAAGCATCCACTCACTATAGGTATTTCCTGTTGATTGCGAAAAATATTCTAGATTTAACTACTATGGACTAGCGATATAAAATTTTGAAAATGCAACTTATATTTAATTAAGATTGTGAATGATGTGGAAGAGTGTTTTCATCAATTCAGAAATACATAACCTGCTACCAAATCCAGTGGAATTGACGGTTTCAATAACGTCGCATCATATGAAGTTTTTTTATCGTTATTATTAGTCCCGCCATCGTTGCAGAAATATTACATCTGAAATTTTTTTTAATATTTTCCACCACCTTTGTTATATTAGCTATGAGCAAATGTGAACAATGTCAATTTTTTTTAATTTTACATTATTTTTTTGTTTATTTCTGAGCTAAATGTGATCTTTTCGACCGTAAATTTCGAATGGAAATTCTTGTTGGATTGCATAAGTGTTTCATACAATTTGATAGGTAGAGTGGTTTGTTTATTGTTAGTTCAAAAATTCATGAAAATTTTGCATAGTTTAATTGAAATTGATGAATAAGAAATACAAAGCGCAATAACACAATTGATTTTTTAAAGATAAGTCAGGTGGCTGTTAGCATTTGCAAGTCATGCTATCATGCTAAAAGCGCTTTGATTTTTTAAAGGTGGGGTTTTTGTTCGTATTTAGGAAGTTATATGAGGCTACTCTTTTTAAAGTTTTAAATACTGATTGATAGTCGCATGAAACTATTGATTTTTTAAATTTCAGATTTTATTTTAATTGTTTGCTTGAACAGGTAGGTCACATTGGAGAAAAAATTTAACTTTGTGTATGAAAGATAGACATCATCGGATTAATACCGCTAGCAAAATATGAAGTATTTGGTTGGTTTTAGATCTAGGCATTTACTATATTCAAGAGTCCAGTGTGATGGTTTTTAACTCCAAATTAAAATAATTTTCCTGGTTAAGAAGGGTAGTATATGACAATTGTTCTGTTTTAGAATCATACATAAATAGAAATCTGCTGAATTTTGAAGTGAACAATTTGTTTTTATAAGTCCGATAAAATATGGAGGCAAATTATTATCTTGGAAGTTCATGCAATTTGTAGAAAATTATGCATCTTGTAATTATGAGAATACATGCGATATTTGTTTTGTTTTTATCTCATTTTCTTAAAAGTATTTTTTCTTCAAAATTAGAAAAGTCATATTGACCCTTGTCTGTCCACTTAAAATTTTGTTTATTGGATAATTATCTACTGTACAGAGAAAATTTGGATTACATCAAATTATGATTCGATTGAACGTCAGAGAATTTCCATTCTTTCAATGTGAGCAAACTTCAAACGCAAACCCAAAATCAGGGAATGATTAATTTCTTGGTCAATGCTGCTAGGTATTTTCACTTTTGTCATCAACTGCGGTGACCTATTTTTCCCCTTGTTATTGCTGTTTTTGTCCCAAATCTTTGATCCGGAAACTAATTTTTTAATTTTGATTTTTAAAGAGAGTCTGATGCACATATTATTTGCATGACCTATTTTGAACACTAGCTTCACATTTTCTTTTCTTTCTTGGCTTTATGAAATGGAACATATTATATAAGATTATAGATTATATTTCTTATGGAAATATTTATTGGTATCGTTATACATGCTATCTTTATACACGTGCCACATATTGGTTCATGAAATGCCTAGCTAGGGACGTTCTTGATGTATATTCGGCTTTGAATGAAGCTGACTTTAAATCAGAATGTTAGGTCTGGCACATTATTTTCAACATTTTCATGAAAATCTGATGCACAGGAAATTTGTTTCATTGAAAAAACAAATTTTGAAAAGGTTCTCTTTGATTTATTGTCAGTGGGAGAAGAACCATTTGGTTGAGCTTCGTTGATAGCACGATTCCTTTTCTTTTCGGAATCACTAGTTTAAAGCAGTTTATCATTTTCCAGCCTCATGTCTTCAAAAAACTGGAAAATTTCATAGTTTCTCGTTTGTTTTTAGTCACCTATCCCTTTTTTTTCCGGTCCTTTGCTCCCACACTCTTTACCGGTGCAAAACTTTTTGCAATTGAAATTTTATTTTCTTAGGATTCTACCTTTTCTTTCGTAATCTTCAGTTATATTTGAACATAAAGGTAGATTGTGAAGGATTCATTGCATTTGTGTGGGAGAGGAATTTCTGGTTCATTTTTTTGTTTTGGCTGTGTAGAATATATGAGTGCATTTCAATGTAAAATAAACTTGTTCTGAATTCGTTTTATCATACAGAAGAATACGCCGGTAATAACTGGGGAATAGACTCTCATTTTACAAGCATGTATTAACCATCTTCAATCTATATTTTTGATGATGTGAATTTTATATATGGACTATCCACAAAAGGTGCATCTGAAAATTTTGCATGATTTTTAACTAGTTGGTCATAGCCAGTATCATTAAACTAGCATTTTAGCTCAAAATCAGCATTAGTTCAACATTAAGACGTTTTGGGATGTATGGACTTCCACATGAAGTTTTCTAGAATTAAATTATATGAAGTCTTACACTTTTTATTTTTGAATGGTGGAGAAGAAACAAACTCCTTCACTTCATTGCAATTAACAAGGAATACCATTTTTCTTTATCAAATCAAAGAAGAAAGTTAAGTACAAGAAATTAGTGCGAGTAAAATATTGAATGGCATAGTATGGACAATAGTTCTGACTAGAAATAACTGCCGTAAAATTATTCACAGATTATGAAGTGTTTCGAAATGTTAATTTAATTTTTCCTTTAAATATAGGATCATAAAAATTTGGTAAGTTTTAATTTGGTTATCCTTTAGGACTGTGCCAGTAAGCATTAATCTTTATTCAATGAATTTCCATCTAACGCAATCTTGACGAACTTTACTGTTAATAATAATTATTCATTAAATTTCAACAATACTAGTTTTTCTATACAAATTTGTCAAAGGACTAGCTTTCTGGCTTCTTGGAAGTACTGAATGACATCCAACAGTAACAGTTTGAAGTGCCCGAGTGTATTTGTAGTAACCTGTTGTCGGATCACATCGAGTCCGTTTCAATACAGCTATCTGATAAAATTTGTAGTTTTTTCAAATATCTCAAAGATTATTTAGATTTTCTGATACTTTTAAATGATAACAAGATCATTCATAGTGTTCTTGAGAAAGTCTATTTTTCAAAATTGTTATGCAATATATGCAAAGCTATGCGATTTCTTCAAATATTAATAACGTTACTTGTCGTTTAATTGGCATGCAAAATGAGCCTGAACTTCCACGACTACGACGACATAAACAATGTGCTTCAGAAATAATCTTTGGCTCTCGATTTTCATCGTGATTCAATCTAAAATTTAGAAAATAATTCAGTTCAGTCTTCAAAGAGTTGAAAGCTTGAATTATCGGATAAGTTTAAATAAAGAGTGAAGAAAGTTGAATCTTTGTATCTCACACGTTTATACATATCCCTAGATTTAGCGTGAACCGTTTAACATCTAATTAATTGTTTTCAGAACATAAGGCTCTGCAGTCCCATAAGCAAAATATGGAAAGTTTACTATAAGAATAGGTTAGGATTCTTAACGACAACAAATAATACAAAAAGTTTTTTGAAGAAAAATTAAGATTGATTTTGATGATATCAAAAATTGAATTCAAATCAAGTGATAATAATCAAATCAGAAAACGAATGATCTATTAAGAATATCAACCAGTTGTGACAACACTTCATTCTTCCATTCCATTAAAATTCATTTATCAAAGTAAAAATTCAATGTTGCAATGATTAAAACTGTTCGTACAAAGTTTAATTAGTTTGCTCCGTTTCATTGTTGATCTTTTTATCATATTTATCAACATTATGCTAACGTTGAAAAGAATTAGTTCTTTCTGGTTTCGAGAAAGAGAAGCAAAAGATCATAAGAAGTATGTTTTCGAAATATATTTTATAATTTAGAAACAAACTTCCACTGCCATGGACATAGAGATCGCTGCATTGTTGTGGAATTAATGCCTGTTACTGGTTCAATACTACAGAAACTTGATTCTGGTACCGGAGGATTCCAATCTTCATCATTAATTTCCAGAATTTCTAATTCGGATGTTTCAGTAAACCATCGAAATAACCTCCAGTTCTGAAAACTTGCAAACTTTGCTAGACTCTTAATTTTTAATTGCAATTGTAATTGTGACAGCTGTGATTACCAGTTTAGAAGTTATCTTAATTATTATAACGATGTAAATTCGACCAATACTTCCAGACTTACAAATAATCATAGTTGTTCGAATAATCATTCTTGATAAATTTTTTGATGTTCATAAATTGATAAATATTTTTCCGGGTAATCTTACAAAAATATAGATATATCATCAAAAAGGTCATGGGGAAGCAGATGGAGTAGAAACAAGAGATTTTAAAATACATGAAGGGCTTCTGCTTGTGATCTACTTTTTTTAAACAGTTCGATTCAAATTTTTATCAGTTGACCCACATTTTACGCAAGAAATTAGCAATCAGAATGAATTGTTCGAGTTTTTAAATGATTTTTCTTTTGTTTACTTGATTTTAATTAAATAATTAACAATGATGTATTTCAAACTGTCACCTTTTGTCACTCGTTTCCTCTTCACAAAACCCTACGAGAGAATTAATCATTCATTCACGTGATTATAGGAGATGTTTATGAAAGTCATTTGTAAATCATTTCTTTATCATTTAGATTTAGAAATAATGAAACTTATAAATTGCAGAAATGAAATATACACTCACTCATTCATTCTTTAGAGTTTAATTTTAAATAAAGATTCTAAGGATATTTAGTTGAATCTGACCAAAATTAATTCATTGTATCTTACATTAATGATATATAATTTAGACATCTTCAATAGGATCGGCATATATTAGTGCAAGACAAAAGGCCATTGCTTATCAAAGTTGAGTGAGAGTTAATCGAATTTATACCAGTTATGATTAAGAATATAAGATAAGCCTGTCGGATTATCAAAATAATGATAACATATAAATATATATAGCCAAATAAGTAAGATAATGATAACATATTGAACATACCAAATCAGCGGGTTCCTTGCATAAATTTTCGAAATGAATTTTATGATGTCTGGCATTAGTAAATGGAACATATAATATCAAAAATATTATAAGCAAAGGAGCGGTAAATTGTATGGAAAGTTTTAGTAGCCGAAGAATTTGTAGTAGAGATAATGTTGACGATATTAGCATGCTACTGCGATATATCTGATTTTTCTGGAGCATCCAAGATTGTCGTCCGTAGTCGACCGATCAGTATTTCCATTTCTGTGTATTAAGTTCGCTATGTGTCAACTATAATAATCTTCTACCGGTTTGTCAACTAATAGGAAGTGGGATGAAATGAATGAGTAGGTTGAAATGAAAGGCGGTATATGATATTACAGCTGTAACACCAAAATGACCCATAAAGAAAACCAGTGAAAAAAATCCCGAGATAAAAGAACATTTTTGCAGCAAAGTTTGTTTGAAAAATTTTTTGAATTAAAAAGGGAAAAAAAGTGGAAACTCCAGATTAATTCATTTCTTCATTTTGCTACAACTCTCAAATCATTAAATATTTCTTCATTTTGCTACAACTCTCAAAACATCAAAATATGGCAATTCTGATAAAATCACTGCAGAAAAAACGACGAAGGAAAAAAAGTTGTTAAAACATGTTTCAACTTACAAATTACTGATAAAATATCATGAAATTTTTATTAATAGATCAAAGAAATCAGTTGGTGTATGGTTGGAAATACAGGGAAAAACATTTCAAATATTAATGTTTAACAGATCGGTAGTAATTGATATCAATGTTACATAGAAGTTTTAATTACAGAGTGTTTGGCAAATTGAAATTCATCTGATACATTGGAAAATTTAGTTCGGATAAGACAAGTAACCGCAATATTTTAAAATTTTCAGTAAGCTAAATTAAAATTATCTTTGCGATATTTTAAATCAACCATAAATCATTGTTTTCTTTTATCAATGAGTAAAACATTATCATTTCATCTATCTTAGATTGATAAAACTTTGCAAAGTTGAACCGTTGTTTTATAATCGCGGAAATCATTATATTAACGTTATCTATATTAACGTTTCAAACTGTGTAGAACTGCACTTATCCTAATAATCCAATTGAACATTAATCCTAGTAATCCAGTTCCATTTCGATTATTGAAATCATTGTTCAGAATTTGTTGTATCTCTCAATTCTTAATTGGATTGAGCTGGAAAGTCAAACAAGAGAGAAATGGAAGTTTTTGATAGACCAAATAACAAACGGGGAACATTTTGAGGGCCATCTTTTATCCTAAATCAGAACTGTCAAACAATTCATTAAATCACATCTTCTTGATGATAATGTAATTCCATCGATTTCTGAAAGATTCAAGCACTCAAATTTTAACAGAAATAATTTTAAATAATTGAAATAAATGAATGATTGCAAGAAAATAATTTCAAATTCTTAGCAATGCAGAAATCCAAATTTCACGGCTTATTATTCATATTAATGAATTCATTTCTTTAAATTCGCTCACTACTACTGCTGCTAACATCAATCTAATTTTGATGTGAATCTAACATGACATAAAATTCATTACATTATATCACTATTTCAGTACATGTTTTCATATGCTTCTGTTTTCTTAATTTTTTTGCCTGAAATTAATAAAACCTTTGGTACCTAAAATTTAGAAAATAACCTTGAAAAGATGCAGAAGAGTACGCATATGTATTATGTGCGCATAACATTTCGTTGCCAAACTTTTGTTACAAATGTCAAATTTTATTTTTCAAAAATAAAAATTGTATCAAAAAATACACTACCGTAAGAACCGTTCCACCTTTCCATTATTTTAAATTTTAATGAAATTTAGATCAAGTTTAATTGATACGGCATTAATTTGTTTAATTGATGTTGGCATTAAATATCAACATCAATTAATTTAACAACAAGGAAAAATAAAAGGTAATTAATGCTATATTTTCTTATAATGTTTTAATGTGAAATAAATTTTGATCAAAAAAAATGTCCAAATTAGGCAGTTAAGAAAATTTTTTGAAATATGAAAAAAAAATTTAACAGTAAGAAACATTTGGAAGAAATCCTATGATCAAATGATAGTAGATAATGAGCATTGCCTGATAACGATGATAAAATGTATGACAATGATAATAACGATGTATTAGTCAGTATATAGTCAGATCAATAGTAATTCAATCCTTCATCTGATAAGGATGTGTTTCTTGTATGAAGAACTCAAATGATCAGAATGTTAACATTTATTGAAATCATTCCAATCTCATTTAGTAATTAAGGGAATGATTTAAAAGTTTATGTCCTGTTAGTCTAATTTAAATTCACCACGTTTGAATTTTACAAAAATTACTAAAATCGACACGGTACAGGTAAGCACCTTACAGAAGAAGAAGGAGAAGTGAGAGAGAACAATTCATTCCATTATTGCCCTTCCCGTTACAGATATTTTCTGAACATTTTCCTAAAGACTGTCTAAACTCATCCAAATTTCTGTATTTGATATTCCCCGAAGCCCCAAAAACAATGGGAATTTCAACCAACTCTCGATCACTACCCATCCATATCAATCTCTGATGTACCTCACAATCTAAATACTCTCTTCCATTTCCTTCATCTCTCATCGCATCACTTCGAGCATTTCAATCATTTGCCGCTTTGTTGATTTCCGGATAATGAAAAGTTTTGGTGCCGAAGGAAACCGCAAAATACCATATGAATGATGTTGGAAATCCTGAGTAATCATAGATGGATTAAGTTAAGGTTATTTCGGCTAATAATCAAGAAGTGGTCATTAGATGTATCAAGTTAAGGTCATTTCAGGTCCTATTTGCATTTGACTTCAGTGATGTAATTCAACTTCCGTTTCGTTGTTTATTACAGGCTGTTTATTTTTTCTATCTACTGATAACGAATCTTTGCATTTTTTTTGTTATTGTAAATTACCTATTCCACAACAAAGTATCAGAAATTGACCATAGAAATACTACAAGGTACCAAAGCACTATAAAAGATGATTGAGACATAAAGGAATGAAAGTTATAATTATTAGATTCTTATCAATCATCCATTGAAAATCACTGTCTAAATTTGTATGTACTGAAAAAGCCTTATTGTTGTCGTCCGTTCCATGTGATCAATAAATTGTCAACAGTTGTTTGTTTGTATCTTCCTAAAGCTTATTTTCCGTATTTTTCCTGACCTTTCTTGTCGGTTCACATTACATTAATAAATAAATTAGCAATTACAGGATGCAAGCGCATTAGGGATTTTTCCCGCTTTGTGGAAGTTATCAAAGATCAGGAAAAGATCTTGAATTTGAAGTGAAAGATTATTGAAAAAAAGATTAATGCTTGTTTAGTAAGAAATACTTCAGATTGATATACAGAGGTGGCTATCGGACTGCAGAGGTATCGACGATATACCGATTTGCAAAGCGCAAATGAAATCTTATGGCGATGAAATGTATATCGATCGAGAAGTTAAGGAAGGATCGGAGCAGTCATCGGGGCAGGTTAGTGCACTTTTAAATCTTTTAATCGATAAATTCTTAGCATTTATTTTACACTTTACGTAATCCTCGAAGCAATTCACAGCTTGATTACACCTTTTTGTTTTTATTTTCTCTTGTATTTGATTACTTTCACGTTCTTTTTTTGTTATGATGACAAATGACTTGATTTTAACACGTTTTTTTTTACCTGATTTTCTTTATTCAATGAAATGTGCGGAAATTTTCCTTCAATGCCTAACTGATCTTTCTTGTAAACTTTTTGTTGATGTTGAAATATTTTTGTTGTTGATGAATGTTTATTAGCAGATTAGGATTATTGTAAAATATCAGTAGATAGATGGTTATCGTATCTTTTTGTGCTATCGCATATTTCTCTTATTAACATTAACAAACGTTAAAACAAAACTACTAAAGTGATTAAAAATTTTTTTAATGGTATTTCGTTCTCTTTTAGTTTTTTTGTTTAGTTATTAGAATCAACTTTCTAGTTTTCTTTCTTGGTTTTAAGCAGTCCTTTTATAATATTTTAATTTTCTCATAATTAATTATATTATGTCGTTATTTGATCTGTATGTTCTTCGTGCGGCCATAATTTAATGATCTTAACACTTGTTTTTAGAATTCACTGATTAATTTTGGCTCATAACTGCAAATATGAATGGATTTTAAACCGAAGGAGAGATTGGAATTATTTTGCATTTGGACATTGAATGTTTTTCATTTTTCAGGATAACTATGAAGCCGATGGCGGTGATGAGAACATCGCGGATGAAGAAAGCAGTGATCAGGCAGGACTTCAACGTACTCCACGAAGTAGCGGTGATGATGAGGATGAGGACGCGGGAGTGATGGAGGAGGATGCACCTGGTCCTTCCAACTTTTATGGCACAGGTAATATCTAATTTTTGGTAAGCAGACGATTGTAAGATAGGAATTTTTGAAGTAGCTCGCATAGAATGGCAGAATCTTTTTTAGATCGCGCAGCATTCCATTTACCGACAAATCTTGAAATTCGTGAAGGTGTCGACTATCAGTGTCCGGTACAGGACTGGACGACAGAAGATGATTATTATAATGACACAGAACGTGAGACTTGCCTTTGGCGACCAACAAATCTCCTGAAAGTTGCTGACATTAACGATTATCTTTCCATTGCGCTTTCAAGCTTCAATATTGAACAAGATCGGGTATATTTCTTCAGACAACTTTTACAAACTGTTTAAAAGTTTTCTCTTTGAGTTAAAATTTTTTTGTGTTACTTTACTTTAGATTAAAATCACTCTGAAATAATTTCGAATTAAGGATTGTTTGTTCAGTGGTTAAAATAACTACTGTCATATCAATGATATCGGTTGAGCGGTGTCGGCAATGGCATGTATGTTTAAAGTATGTACTGTTTGGTGGCATCTGAAAAAGATTTAATTACAAGATGAATCAAGAGAATAGATATAATAGCTGATGTCGAGACAGACGAACAATGTTCTGCGTGTGCTGATGTGTCAGCGAGAGATTTGAATAAACTTGCCTCATGACAATAAATGACCGAAATCGCGTATGTTTTGTTTTTTCCTGCTTCTTTTTGCCTTCATAAATTTGATGTGTTCTCTTTTAAATAATTTCAGGCAATGTTTATCTTGCAATCATCAGATTATAATATCGAAGAAGCTAAACATCAACTCGCTAAACGACGAATCAAAAAAGAACCGTGGAGTGAAGAAGATATGACTATATTTAAACAAGCACTGCAAACATATGGCAAACATTTTAATAAAATCAAGCAGTTGGTTTGTTGTTTACTGAATATATCTGATCTATGGATTGTCTTAGTTTCTTTTTAGGTGTCTTTATAAAGTGACAGAGTATTGAATACATCTTATTCAGAATAATTTTCTAAATTATTCTCGGAAGAAAAGAGGTTCAAGTTATGTTCTACATTGCAGCCCACTTGATGTATGCCGTATTTAAATTCTAGACAAGTCGGCACTTAACTTGAGATTCGAAGAACTAATAAAGTTTATAGTTTGTCAGATTTGAGATTTCAATAACTCTGTAAATCAATTTTAGTTGCCGCATAAATCGATAAAGGAAATTATCAATTTCTATTACGACAATAAGAAGAAACTAAATTTTCGAAGTATCATCGATACTTTCTTAGAAGAACACAATCCCAAATCCAGGTATCTGATTTTGGTCTCACTCATTTTTGATTCGACCAGCATATGGGAGTTCTGCACGTGGATCAGAATGCCACTAACACTGAGAAATAGCGACAGTACTAGGGAGGAATAATTTAGAAAGCAAACTGCAGTCCAAGAAATGGAAAAATAAAAGAAGGTCAATCAAAACTTTCTTTCCAGAAGTCATTTGAGGTATTTTGCATTTTAATGTGAATGTAAATTAAAGGGAGTCTATATGCAGTTTGGAATAAACTAACAACAAATCTGAGAAAAGCAGCTTTTAATTTTTGTTATATAAAACTACTTCTTTTGTAGTAGTTCTGAAGACGGTGACCTGAACGCTGTAGAAAAGCAAATCAGTCGATGTTACAACTGTGAACAAACTGTAAATCTGCGTCAAATGGGTGATTTAAAACTTTGCAACAGCTGTTTTATTCATTTCAGGTATTTAATAGAAACTTAAGTTTTTTGAAAATGTTTGTTACTTAGAACACGTTTCGTATTGGTGGGCTGCTTTTGACCATGTTGAAGATATTGAACAAACTGGAATACCGAGTTCTCTACTTCCTGTGAAATTTGTTTAAATCCATTAATCTTGCAGAAATTATCATCGTCACAGACTGTGCCTAAAACCGATGACTTTTGATGGAAACATTAACGAAACTATGAAATGTCCTAAAGGTGGTATTTTATAAAAATTTAAAAAAATTTAGACTAGTGCGGAAATTTTTTTCTTCTATTGACTAGATAAAATATTAATTAAATATTTCCAGGTATAGCGGAAGTGGTGGAACGATTTGTGGAATTTGCAACTGAGGAGGAGGACGCTGCACAGTCATCATCATTAAGAAAAAGCGTTAATGAAATGGGAGGTGATGACGATTTGCAGATTGTTACTATTATTCGACCACCGGAAATGCGATACATTCGAATCTTAAAGCATGTTTTCTTATGATTTGCCATTCAAGGATTCTTCACTCATTTTCAAGTTATTTTGATATTTCCTAGATATTTTGGCCAATTTTTAATGAACAAAGACAAATGTACTTTATTTATGTCTGATATTTTGAGCAAAAATCTTCACTTCCGAATACTTCTTTTTCCAGCTATGAATATCCCATTTATTGATTGGATTACGAGGAATGGTTTAACAGCTTGCATCAGCTTTTGCCGGATTGTGGACGTTTAAATGTTCCAACATTAGAGATGCATTCATCTGAGTGAATATACTGTCGTGGCTACCTTAGCATAACTTTTTTTAATTAATTTCTTTTTCACGCTTTAGACAACTTGAACGAGAGGAAATGATTGCAAGAGGAAATTGCGTACGATTGGAGCATACATTACGAATGCAGTTTGAAAAAGATTTAAATGAACGTTGGTTTTTACAGACATTTAAATTTTGTTATAAATTATATGCTAAGGTAACTAATTTACCTTAGAATGGGACTGAAAGATTTCGTTTGAAGTAGTAATGTTTTAGATCTGGAGCGTTATCGAATTAGTCGATTTCCGTCTTCTGCAGCT
The DNA here is from genome assembly GCA_916381525.1 of Cercopithifilaria johnstoni. Classification (NCBI taxonomy): domain Eukaryota; kingdom Metazoa; phylum Nematoda; class Chromadorea; order Rhabditida; family Onchocercidae; genus Cercopithifilaria; species Cercopithifilaria johnstoni. The sequence continues at coordinate 59,271 of CAKAEH010000445.1, forward strand.
TCTAGTCGTCCTCGACGTTCTCCATCATGGTCTTACAAAGAAAAATGGCACGCGTTGTTTGGTAAGTATTATTTCTAAATTTATAAAACATTAGGTTTAAAAAATGCACTTCCTTTTTTCCAATCTTTGCAATTTAGAAATATTTAAAACTTTTGCTAATAATACTGGATGTTTCAATACTGTCTAGTTGTTTCTGTGTCGAATATTTCTCCGCACTCTTTTCACTTAAAAAATTTAATAAGTCCTTTGAATTTTTGCACAGTTTTCTTTTTCTTTAGCATTTCAACGGTATGGAAAGGATTTTGATGCTGTTGCGGAAGTGCTGGAAAGTAAGACTTCAGATATGGTGAAAGCTTTTTATTACGAAATGCGAGAAGAAATTGACGATGTAAGCTTTGACATCTCTTTTCATACAATTTTGCTGTTCTGATCATAATTCACACCTTTACTGTATTCATCAGACATTTTTGAACAATAAGTTTGAACAGATTTTAAGATCGTTTTTCCAACATGTAAAAGAAATCAGCTAGATAACACAAAATGAGACAAAGGGGCGTTAAAAAAAATAAGTCAAGGAACTGGATGGGACGCTGTAAATAGACTCTGAGATGTTCCGACCATTAAAGTATTCATTGTTATTATCGTAATAGTATTAATATTAATTTTTCAATTTAGCTGTATATGGTGACAAAACCTGTATGTATCGTAGACCAAAAAACGAACTGCCGTATAAGTAATAACCATCAGTCTTCTCACTAATATCAAAATTATATAGTAGAGGAGAAGCTTATGCTGCTTTATAAAGCATATAATTCATAATCAAGTTTTTGATATTTTGAAACCTTGAATTTCAGATGATCACCAAAACCAATGACTACTATCGAAAGTTAGCTAGTACTTATGAATTTGAGCGAAAGGCCGAAGTTAATACACCAAAAGAAGTTATTGATGTCGAATAGAAGTTATTGATATCGAATTTTTTTTTCATCAAAGATGGAAGAAGTAATTAATTCGTTTAATTTCTGGCATAGCAGTGTCTTTAAATTATAAACTCTCAACATATCAGAAACTGTGTTCAGCACTGAATAGCTTGGTTATTAATTATAAAGTGATTTGGTTTTGAATATGGAGACTTTTGTAGTTTTGGTCGAATCTAGAAATAAATTTTTTTTCCAAAATATTAAATTCTCAGCTTGCACAATGTTTGATATTTTAGATAATTTTACTCTATCAATTCTAATTTTTTTCGAGTTTTTGTGAAATATTTAAATAACCATTCCTGAACTGTATTTCTCTGAATAAAATCAAATTGTTGAAATACTAGCAAAAGGTATGAAATCAAATGTGCTTTTTATTTTTATTCTTTTAATTTGTTAGATAATAAGTTTAATAAAATATTTTCATTTTAGCTGCTGGTCGTTCCAATTAAATCAGGCATTAGCAACATTGCTCTGTTAAATTTTAAAAGATCACAGATATCAAAATGCACTAACTTAATGCTTTATCAGTTTTTATTGGAATAAAATGTTTGGAAAATAAATATTCAAATTAAATTGATAATTTAAAGCTAAATTAATTTTTGAAGAAATTAAAATATTGAAAAATGTCGTTGCAAGTTCGATCCTTTTTAATATTGGAATTAAATTTTAATATTTTTAATATTGAAAAAAATATGAGAGCTAGACATTCAAAATAATTTATAGTGATAAAGTAATGAGAAAATAGAAAGTTGATATGCATTCGTAGGTTGGCATTTTTTTGAGAACATTGTCTGTTGTCCAATCATTTCAAAATAATGTAGTACATTCGGCACAGAATATATTATTATACATTTGGAAAGCCTACTAACCTGCTATCTAAACTACTGCAAGGATTGAAAATTATTTTATTGATTTGTAAATCTTTTATTTGAAAATTAGTAAAGAAGTTTGGAGCTTTTATGTCTGCATCTTCTAATTATTGATTTAATATATAAAGTATGAAAGATGATTCCTTGAAGTGGGAATATCCGAAGAGGTAGAATTTCAATATCAAACATATTGATGAGACTATTCTCAATTCTCTTCCATAAGATTTTCCATCATTTCTTATCATTCATTTTGCATTTCAATAGTTTATTTCAGACTCTTCCATTATAGTTCAAATAAGCTGTGTATGTTAATTTAAATCATTTAGAAGAAAATTTCGGTAATTTAATCATTTATCAATAATTAGAGAAAAAGAGGAATAGTTTTTCAGTTCAATTTTTTGCTTAAATTTTCTAGACAAATGCTCAATATTTCAGATTAATTTAAATCACAATAGACATATCACAAATATTGGACTAAATACTTCCATATATCATCAATAAATAGTAAGACAAATGTTTTGTTTAATTTAAGCAAAATTTTTAAAAAGTTCTACTGTCAATGAAATGTGTCAGTTAATGATTACTTTCTATATTCAATATGGAATTTGAAATAAAAGGAAAAAGGCGATGTAGCTGTAAATAACATTGATTTCGTTCTTCTCCATTTCTCATTTTGCTTGTTGCCAGTAAATGAAGTGGAAAAGGAAAAAACGGATATCAGCAATTTTTTGAAAAAGTCTCTCTTTAACATTTCAAACTTCAATTACAAATTTTCTTTATAACATTTGATTATCATTTCCGATCATCTAATTTTACTTATCAATTTATTTTTATCATCCAATTTTACTTATCATTTTATCATCTAATTTTACTTCTATCATCGAATTTTACTTATCAAAAAAGCGACGAAATAAATTGTTAAAATTAAACTCGAATTCTTGAATATTTTATCAACTCATTTTATAAATTTAAATGATAAGTATTAAAATTGAATTCATCTATGATATTTGAATTTAATTAATTGAATATTTTCAGAATCTTACAATTATTACCAGCATTATTAGATAGATCAATATTAGTAATATTCTCTTAATTACTCATTCAAAATATTGCCTTCTTTTATTTTTTGATTTATTACAATATTTTATTATTTTTGTTTATTTGATGAGATAATTAATAATTAAATGAATACTGAGAATTATTAATTATTCCTTACAAGCATGAATTTTATTCTTACAGATATGCTTTAAAAATTTTAATTACAACCTTTAATTTTACCATATATAAAATATAGCATGTATACCAATAATTATTTCTTTTTCCATGAAAGTTTTAGTAATAGTTTGCCTTTTAGTAATTGGAAATTCTTAGTTTGTTTTAGTAATTGGAAGTCTTTTTTCTCTCTTTTTTTTGTGATATAAACTCATCTCTCTTCTCTCTCTCTCTCTCTTTCTCTCTTTCCTCTCTCTCTCCTCTTTCCTAATTTGCTACAATGAATTTGGAATTATTCGTTAAAATTTAGTATTAAGTGAATTTAATATTAAGTGTAAATTTTAGTAGTAGCTTTTCAAATTAATTTCAATTTATTATTATAGCTATTAATTAAAATTTACAAATTAATATTATTGTTACTATGGGCGATTTCTTGATATTAATATAATAGTCAAAATTCTTTAAATGAGAAGCTGCCAAAGAAGTGGAAAATCAATAAGTTGCTGTTGAAAGATTTAAAACCAGTCTTGAAATTAAAGCCATCTATGCATACCCATCCATTTTTACTCTGTTTGTACTCAACATCTGTACACAAATATAAAACTTCCGTCTTACAAATAGTTTTTTAATTTATTAATCTCGAACCTGCTGCTTTTCCACTATTGTTCATTTGACCTGACCTGAGTTAACCTGACCTTTTTGTCTATTAGCCTACCTCAAATCAATTTTACCCTTACTTAAATTCTTAACCATACTCAAATAAAATACCTTTTTTTTGATATAAATACTTTTAGAATTCAACTTATTGCCTTATTCTAATTTTTCTTAATTCATCAATTGGAATTCTATCATTTAAAAGTTAACATTTCAGTTATGAATTTAATTTTTGATCAATCGATACAATTTTTAGATATTATCATTTGATATGGTGATAATATCAGTTTGATATGATGATACTATTGGTTCGGCTAACCAAATTTGCTTTATTATATTTATTTCATTGTTAATTTAATTCCATCTAATCTTGTTTAACTCCAATCAATTTTATTCTTATTGAAATTCATCTAAACCCCTAAGAAAGGAATAATTTGAAGTGTTAGATGAAAACGAATTATTATATTAACTTTTTAAAGCAATATCTGTGTAAAGTTACCACCTTAATTTCATTTACTCTCTTCCTTCCTTCCTTCCTCCCTCTCTCTCTCACTCTCTCTCTCTCTCTCTCTTCAATATTTCCATTGCTGCTTATTTTGTTATATTATTCATTAATTCCAATGATTTCATTCCTGTGAAATGTGAATTACTAACATTCGAACTCTCATTTTTTCATCATTTCAACCTCCCATTTAGGTTTCTTTTCTTCACTTCTGATCCTATCAGCACATATGTTCTTCCTTTTTATTTCAATTTATCCCGCAACTCCGCTAGAATTTGTTCGTCGATTTTGAATTTGCCAGATGGTCATTAGCTGATTGTATATTTCGAAAGATATTTGCATCAAAGTTGCAACTATTAGAAAGCTAAAATTATCATTGTTTGAATTGTTATCATTACCTTTCATATCCCATTTATCATTACGCGATTCATTATTTTCATTTCTCATTATCACTTTTTATGCTCATTGAAAATTTATCTGCTAAAATTATCATCGTTGAATTATTATCATTACCTTTCATATCACACTTATCATTACGAGATTCATTACTTTCATTTCTCATTATCACTTTTTATGTTCATTTACAATTTATCTGATTTAGCAAAAATTGAAATTTTATAGGCAAAGATTCTTCGAGTTTTATGATGGTTAATATTATTTCTTATCATGATGATTAATATTATTTTTTCTCTTTGATGATTGATATCATTTTTTATCATTTTATTATCATAACAATAAGAAATGCTCTGAAATTTTTAAGCAAAACCATTACCCATTCCATTTCAAATGTTTATTTGTGTCTATTCGAATTAATTACTTTTCTCTCCGGAATTTTTAAAATTAAATTTTGTAATATTTTTTCTTCTTGTTATTCAGGAATGCTAATAACATTATTATGGTTACCAATACTTCCGGTAGTATCATCATCTCCCTTCCAATGTTATTCATGTGGTGTATTTTTGAGTGCTCCAACAGCAACCTGTAAAGGTGAACCAAAAAAAATAAACTGTACTGGTAGTGGAATTCGGAATGGTTGCATTTCAGTTACTGCATTAAACACGGTTTGTTCTCACCGCGATATATTCACATATTCTATAAGAGTTCTATAACAGGACTTCTCAGGGATGTTAAGTCGGAAGCATATGACAATATAACTTGACAAAATAAAACTTTCATCTTAAAATGAGCGCATTAATCACTTAGATTTTATGAATAAAATTATATTCAAAATTATTTAAATTCAGTTCTTAAACCAGATGACAACAGTTTGATGACTTTTCAAAATAGGATGATAAATCTTTTTGTTAACAGTTGATAGTTCGATTTATTCGTAGCATAATTTAAATGTTATCATAGAAGAAGATTCTTGTCTGGATTTCAAATGATTACAGTTTCCTTTACTAATTTTATTCGCTAAATATGTCTGTGTCTTTTTGCCCTGAGAAAGAAATCAAGGAATAACCCTGAGAAAGAAATCAAGGAATAATAATTAAAAATTAATTAATGGTTTTTCAACAATGTTAAAATCATCAATAGCTCATTTAGTAATTTAATTAAAATTTTAGTAAATTTTTAAGAAGCTTTTTTATAAATTGAAAATATTATGACAGCAGAAAGGTGGAATTATTATTTAACAATCATTTTTTTATTATAGAAAAAGAATAATTGATAATTTTTCAACTATTATCATAGTGTAATATCTTTTTAGCATATTTTATTACTTTAAAAAAAATTAAGATTTTCAGGATGGTTCATATTATGTTGAAAAACGTTGTGCAGATTCCGAAGAGAGAAAGCTCAAGGATGGCGAATGTGTGAATATGAATATCTGGAAGTAAGTTATTTTAATTTTCAATAGTATAGCTTTCGGTTGTAATTAAATGCTTTTAATTTATTGATAGAAGATATAAATCAAGAGATAGTGAGTATAGGATATAATAGGAATAATAATTAATAATAATGATAGTAAAAACAGGAAATAATAAATAATAAATAATAAACGATAAATAATAAACAATAGATAATAAACTATAATTAATAAATGATATAAATAGTAAATATTAAATAATAAATAGTAAACAATAATAAATAAAATAATAATAAATAATAATGATAAATAATAATAATGGTAAATATTATTCATAATCAATAATAAATAATGATAATGGTAAATAATAAGAAATAATAATAATAAACAATAAATAATATAAATATCAATAATAATAATAATAATAATAATAATAATAATAACAAAACAGTAATAATAACACTAATAAAATAATAATAGCAATTAATGTTAGTTACTAATTTAATTTAATTTTATTTTATTTTTATTATTTTAAAAATTTTTTATAGACTGAAAGAGATGAGGAAATGCTATTGCGCTCAGGAATTATGCAATGCCGCTTCATCAGTAACATCTACCATTCATCTATTCGTTTCAAATTTACTTATTGCATTTCTCATAATTTGTTTACTAAATAAATCAATGATATAATTCTATTTAGTAATTTCATTAATTTATAAAGAAGGCCTTTGAAAAAAGAAAATAGGAAAAAGCTGTTTTTTTTTCTTCCTTAATTAAAATGCTTTATTCTTAATAATAGCAAAACTGTCAATTATTTTTTTTGTAAAATTGAAAGCAATTTAAAGAGATGAAAAAAATTTCATACAAATAAATCAAATTTTAAAATAAAATAATCTCATAATTAATTTTGCAATAAATTTTATTTTCTATGAAAAAGATAAGATTGTTTTATTATTTTAAAAATTTAATCTTGCTGTAATTTAGGATTTTGATCAATGATTCTTTAATTTATTGTAAGTTGTCACCAAATGTGATATTATTAAATTGTCACAAATTCTGTCAATTGTGATACTATTAAATTGTCACCAATTGTGGTACTATTCCGTCAATTGTAATACTATTAAATTATCACCAATTATGGTACTATTCCGTCAATTGTAACACTACGAAATTATCACCAATTGTGGTACTATTCCATCAGTTATGATGCTATTAAATTGTCACCAATTGTGGTACTATTCCGTCAGTTGTGATACTATTCCTTCAATTTGTTATAAGTTGTCACTAAATGTGAATCAGATGTTATAATGAAAGGGAATAATAAATTACTATAATACAAATCACACATATTATAATATCATCTCATCTTATCTCCTAATGTGCTATTCTGTCGTACTGATAGTGATTCTTCTTAACTTCAACGTAGTTAACAATGATAACTTCCTAAGGCTTTTGAATTCATTATGAAAGTTTAGCGAATAATTTTTACAAAATGCTATTTTGTATTTTCCGTTAATAAATCATCAATCCAATACAGTAATCGATCAAATAGATATTTAATTGATACACAATCATCATTTGAGCATAAGCAAAAAAAGTTTGGAGGAAGAAATCTAATGATTAAGCATTAAACTAATTATACTACTTCGTCTTACTACCATTGAAAAAGCATGCTGTAATTGATGAAATTATGACAGTTAATTTTGTGGTAGTGCTGAATCATCATTTCCATTAATATACTGATTTGCCATCTTCTGTTATCCGCAAAAATGATGTGATGTTAAAAATGAACGTATCAATAGTTTGTCAATCATTACGGCAAACCGGTTCCCATCAATGTGCAAAATAATATATGCCACTTATAAATTGTTGTTCGAGCAAAAGGTAGAAGTATCCGTGAAGATAATGAAACTGTTACAATGGCGTCATTTATTCGATAAACACATTCCCAATTTCCATAATAATTATTACGACCTTATCATAGTCAGTAATCAAAATTCTTTTTTGCTCCAATGAATGATGACTCTATCATCATTTGCGTCATTTATGGAGATGATGAAATAATATTTATCAGGCAAAAATAATTCGCACAATTTCAATAGAATCCTTGCTGATAATATAAACAGATTATCAGTTAAATTGCTATACAGTATGATCTCACTAATTTCATTGATAAGAAACTTTTAGAAGAAGATAAAATGATTTTGCTGTATTTGTTTTTATTCCTTTTATTCTTTCTTTTTTTACGATGGGAAAATTTTTATTCGTCACTTTTAAGGTTTTAATCTATCAATGCCACCACCTGAATTCTCTTTTCTCGTTTAACTGCTGACAAATACTTTCTCATAAATTTGAAATGATTATTTAGGGAAGGAAAGTTGAAAGGAAGTGACATGTTGAAATATGAGAGAAAAGGTAATAAATGCTTTTTCTTACTTTCATATTCTTTCACTCATACTTATCAATACATGGAAATTATCCAAAGCAATTACGTTTCAGGATTTAACTTTTCCGAAATGAAATCTTTTTTAATTAATCAAAATAGTGTAGAGTTAATCAAATTACTTAATTATAAAAAAAAAGTTAATTAATCAAATTACTTAATTATATTAAAAGAATGAGCAGCATATATAATTGAATTGAAAGATGCTTCAAAAAAATAATTTATGAATAATACAAATTGTTGGAAGCTGTAAACTAAATTAGCAAGAAAAATTCTTTAACAAATTTTTCAACAAATTTTTTAATCAATTTTTTCTGCTAATTTTTTTTAAAATAAATTTTTGATAAAAATTTCGTCGATTAACAATTTTTAGAAATCAAAAGAATTTTTGGCTAAATTAGATTTTGAAGAAATGCTTTGCCATTGCATTTGATTAGCATCAAATTCTCGTATTCTAACTTATAAATTATGGGAATTGATTGAACTTCATATTTACAAAGCATTTCAGTCATTCTTACTGCATTAAGTCTCAGTAAGAATATGATTCAGTCTTATAGATTTCTTATCAAAACTTCGAAAATTTTAGTATGGATTTAATCTCGATAAATCTTTCGATGAAATTACAAAGTGAGTTGAATGACGTACGGTAATAATTGAATATTAAGTTCAAAAGAAAAAACGTGTAAATCGAAATGAAGAGTTTAGTTGAATTCTTGCAAATCAATCATTAAAATATTAAATTGTGGTATTAAAATAATTTGTTTGCTTTTCAAAAGATGGAAATGTAAATGAGAGAGGGAGAAGAGATTCTGACAAAAATTTCACCTGAAATTGATTACATTATTTTACTAATTTTAATATTGTTAAAAATGTATCATCCAAGCCAAATTCATTAAGCGAATAAAAAATAACACTCAGAAATGACAAAGAATATAATTCGTTTTCTTTCTAACATTCTGTTTAAGCTTGAAGATGGAAATCATAAAAATTTTACAATACAGAATCCAACTTTACTTTCCACAACCAATAGGTATTGCTTGGCTTTTCTAAATCATTATTAATTTCTTTTTCCCATTTCATCAATCTTGAAACATGAAAATTTCCGAGGATATATCAGAGATAATTTCACGTATCTGGATAGAGATTGATTTCACGTATTTGATTTTAATTAGTAGTTTCAGTAATAGCCACACATCGTATTTATTTCAACAATATTTTCAAGAATCCCAATTTGTTCCATCACTTTGTTTCATCATGTTATCATCCCAAAATGTCGACACTTCGTTTCTGATACATTAATACTGATCGTTCATTTTATAATGGAGTTAATTTATAATATTAGATTACTTGATATTACTTTTTTGGCATCACGCCTGCTTTGAAACGCTTGTGTGAAAAAGGGGCTTTTAACTATTTATGAAAATTTGGTGATATTTTGATATCAAGGTAATGATATTTTGATCTTATCAACTTCATTCAGTTTTTCTTCCATTTATTTGAACTATTTGTGCTCTTTATTTTCAAGTATAAGAAATAATTGAATGAAAATGGAAAAATTCTCTAAAATAAAAAGATTCGTTTATTTCTTGAATTTGTCATATAATATAAAACACTGTTAATTAGTCTTAAATTCTTTCTTTCTGAAAACTTAGATCCACAAAAATAAATTGCATTTGCAAAAAAATGAATCTTTAATTTTATTCGTATAATTTGCTCCGGAAATAAACTATAGAAAGCATGTTACCGGAAATGAAAAATTTACGGAGTTATTATCAAGAAGATTTGAAATATGCTAATGAGAAATTTCATCGAAAAAAAGTCAATAGAAATAATGTTTCTTGCTTATTTGAAGGCATTTGCGCTCAATGCTCTCTAAAATACACAGAGAAGATAATTTAAGCATTTTTAAATTACAATCAATATGAAAATAAAACAGGACATCTCAATGTGATCATATTATATACATAATTTTTTGCAGCAAAATGATTTAATAAAAAACATTTGGCAATAAGATACCTAAGTATTTCCAAAGCAAATTAGCTTACGCGATTCTAGTATGCTGATACCCGTGATTGAGAAATGCAAAGTTCTCAATTTTGATTTCTTTAACTGTAACTTGCAGTCCCTACGATCTTCATCGTATGATCTGTAATCGCGGTGATGATACTTTTACTTGGATCGAAATTATTTTATCCATTGAGGGCATTATTACAACCTAATATATGAATTCTTACTAAAACATAAAAGATTTTCAAAATATTCTAATATGAAGTTTTGAAATTTAACCATTTTTAGCCAAGATAAGCTTTGGAGTAGTGACAAAAGGAATAATTTTTGCAGAATTTTTTGATTTTTTCAAATCTTCTAATTATCGATTTCTTTTTAAATATATTTAGATTTACTTTTATTTTGTTAAGAAAGAACAAAATTTAACTTTAACGAACGAAAAAATGCAATATAATTTGCAGAAATTATTTTGATCGCGCATAACATTTTGCACCAAATCTTTCGACCCATTTCCCCAATCGCAAATTTCAACATCATGTGATAAGCTGTCATATGTGCTGACAACAATAATGCACTCAACGTAATTCACACAATGCATATTCTTTCACAGTGATTCAGAGAAAATGTCTAATACTGTAAGAAGACATCAAGCAAAAAGAAATTTCCAAGAAAAAAAATTTGAAACGGCAGTTTTGCTGGTAGCTGAATAGTATCATTTGATAGTTATTCATTTATAAGCCCTAAAATATATTGAATTTTTCATTGTTGTAAGCGTTATAAACAAAAGTCTTTTTCGTCAAATATTATTGCCGTAAACGATGATAACTCTATGAAGCATTCAAAAATTATCTTTCCTTAGATTACAAAAATAACTCACTGTACGGGCCAGATCATCAGATGATCAATAGAGGTAATGTGATATGATGAATATGTCACACGAGCAATCTGCATTTTTTATATTTTATACATGAGACTTATTTAACAGGGTAGAATATCCCAGTAAAGACATTAACATGATAAGAGAACAGTTGGAACTTCTTTACAGCAATTCAACAATGGAAAACAGCTTGAAAAACTCACAGCTGCTTAAAAAAACTAAACTGAACATATGTCTCAATATGTCTTCAAGGAAGAAATCACAGCGAAGATTTTTGAATATCACAAAAGTAATTCAAAAAATATTGGAAACTTAATAGCTCAAAGGGCATGAAAGTTTCGTAATAGAATTTTATTTTTAATAGAAACTTTGCACCCCCTAACGGAATTCTCTTACATATTTCCACAAGGCCAAATTTTTAAGCATAAATTGATGCCTTTATTAGTTTATGAAGTTCTTTAGAAGAAAAAAATCTAAGGTCAAATTTGAACAAGTTAGAATTTTTACCAAAAAAGTAAAGCTAAAAAGTAAAAAAAAGATCACCCAATTCTACGAGGTTTATGAAGTGAATTTATGCACGGACTTTGAATTACTGGAACATGTTCCGTAGACGGGGGCAGAGAGAGCTCACTGGGCACAAGTGATAGCCAATCTTGCAAACCGCGTGACCACGAAACACGTTGCTTTAGATTATGATGAATGGTATACATTTGGGTCATTTCAAAATGCGTGAGCAACATTAAAATCTGAAACATTTTTCAGTTTTTGCTATTTCTGTGCCTTTAAAGGAAAGGAACACTTCAATGTCAAATTTCAAACCAAATTAAAATTATAAATTCAGAAAAAATAGGATTATGAAAAGTGAACCTGGCGATGCATTGGTGGTATTACATCTAATGAAGTAAGACTTGCACGTGTTGAAAGTACATTAGTTGACTGCGAACAATCGCAATAAACCTGAACATATTGTATTTATAATGAATGATTTACATATATATCAATAAATTTGAATAGTTAGAGAAACATTGATAATGGAAAATCCGAATTGTAATTTCAACAAAAGCTAAGAAGTGTTACGTGTAGAAAGTGCCGGTGATGATGATTTTCAACCATCAATATATGTCCACCAAAGTCCTTCGACACATAACGAACAACTGTACCATCTAAGCACTGAAAACTATGCATTTAAAGTTTTTAGATGTAGCAGTACCTAAGTAAGCTACCTACAATGAAAAAATAAATAAAAAATTGTAGCAAATGGTAAGTTGTGAGGGTGGAATTCACTTTGATATTTCATATAGATCCCAATGAAGAATAAAGCAACTTATCTAACTGCAAATCATCGCTTCAGAAAAAAATTTTATGACACTTCAATTTTTAACAATTTATAAATTAGAAAACAAAATGAGAAATGCAAAAATAAAAAGAATAAACAAAAACCATACAAGATTCTATTCAAAGAGAACACATATTCTACATAACTCACCGGTGCATTTTGGCCCTCTTTTAAACACATTTCAATCATCGAATGTGCAATAACTGATGATGAAAAACAATAAGCTTCCATCATTACCATTTTTGCACTGAAAAGATATTCATGAAAAATTATGCACTTTTGAATATAACATCTAAGTATGCATGGCATAATCAATCTTTCAAGAACTATAAGTTTTCTTATAACTAAAAACCTTGGAGCATTTTTGGGTTATTATACTTTTTAATCTTTTTTTATTAATATCTTCAACGTAAATATTTAGTATGCAACCAACTTTCTTTAATCTCTTTCAAAACCGTTAAAATCTAAAGGTAGAAATTTTTTCAAAATTTCTTTTGAATTTTTTTAAAGATACCTATGAAGGGCAACAACAGTTTCAATTGAAACTGGATCAGACATATTACTAAAAGATATAGCAAGTATAGTGTACAAAGCCGGGCCATTTAAAAAAACGTCCTGAGTGCTTGCAAATGCTACACTGCGGCGAAATGATCTGAAAAGAAAATATAATGAAGTTTCTCAAAATAATGAAGCTTTTAAAATTGAAAAAATGAAGCCACACTACATTTGGTTAGAACCTCATACATGATGATTATTATCTTGCACTAGAAGTGTTTCAGTGCAATCGATCACTTGCATAGAGTCCCAGAAAGCAAATACCAGTGGCTAAACTAATATTCCTTTTACATCTAGATTAAATTTTCACCAATGCAGAGCATCATCACATCTTATTTAAATGAAAAGTTGAAGAGAAACTGATTAAAATTAAAGGGTCGCATGAATAAACTTTCCACAGTTTCCTGCCACCAAAAAAAAGTTCTACAAAATTTACCTTACGATAAGTTCACCTATTTGCGTATCACAAGGACCATTTTTATGAAGTAAAACCATTATATCACTATCACATCGATCACGAGACCCTTTCTGATAAACGGTAATGGCTAATTCTGTAGGTTCCTCGATTTGAAGTTGAAAACCTCTAAAAAGTTTAAAACGATCAATTAGAAAATTTTGAATAGAAAAGAACAGAAGCACAGCCCTCTTGTTTTTTCGAAAGAGGAATCCAACATAAATATAAATTCGACTTGAGTGGTGATTCTAGGAAATGTAACCAAAAAAAGCAAAAATTCTAAAGGTTAAGAGAAATCTTAATAATCAAATTACCTACAAAATGTTTTCTTTACCCCAAAACTGGGATATCGAACAATCAACCCGAAGTTCTTTCCAACCTTGTGCTGACCGTACCTTAGCCACTTCGACCTAAAATGATGTTTTGCAGGTATGCATAATGTAGTAGTTGAAACATAATGATTAGTTTCCACAATGATCATGGTGTCAGTGAATCGTTACAACGGACAGTGATAGAGGAGAGATAAAATATTTGCATCCAAGTAATTTTCAACTTAAATATTGCCCTTAAAACTTACAGAATCAAATCGCTGCACAAAATCTAGAAAAGGTATCCAGAACGCTCCTGGTTCCGGACCATTTGGTAACAAAATACGACGACTTGATTCATCCCAACCTGACCATGTATCACACCAAGGTCCATTCCAGGTAAATGTACCCCATGGATTTCGCAAGCGAACAAGTCTAAAATGTATGTAAGTTTATTCTTCATGGAATTTTGAATAGCATATTTGTACAACTTATTGCGGTAATCAAAATTTTAAATTCCGGAAAGGACAAAATGAAAGACATGCCTTTGATTTTTATATTCTTTGACATCCAGCAAAGAATATGCATGCCGTATTTGCAAACCTACGCGTTTAAACTCAGCTTCATCTACATAGCGTCTTCCACTACCACAACTGCAACCCATAATAAAACCTGCTTCCCTGAAAATGGTAGCTTCATCAATGTTCTAAAAAATGAATACAAAACTGTAAAAGAAGGTTAAAAACCCAATTATAAGAAGCATTCACTAATGGTTCAACTGTGTGGAATTAGGTCCTAATAGTAATGGTTTAATGGTACTAAGAATTTTATATATCTTACACTGATCAATACTCTTCCACTATCTCGTCTCTCCTTTTCACTTGCTGATCTCTGTAATCTCAGAACACATGACGACACATTATGAAAAGATCGCTGCATCCTCTCGTACATTACTTAGCAGTAAGTTATGTCAATCTGCCTTTATGCATGCCAAAATTAAGCATTGAATTCCCAATTTAAATTAAATTTGTCATTAAAACAAATATACCACCTCATGCTAAGAAGATGAGCCCAAATAAGGTCGTGGTCCGTGCAGCTTTCAAGATCGAGAAATGTACATGGTGCACCAGTAAGTATTGCGAGACCTTCCAGTGTACGTCCAGCAGGTAACTTTGCATAACAGCCAAGTATTTTTGCGAGTGCTTTCTCGATCAAAGGAACCCAAAGCTGAAAATAAGACTGCAAACATGTTTTTTGTCTCAATATATCTGTAATTTAAATCAGCAACAAATCAAGAAATCATTTTGTTAACTGAAATCAATCTGACTAACATATGTCATTCCAGTGCATGATGATTTTGAGCTGCTTGTAATTTTAGTCTCTACTTCAAATTTCAAAATGCATTTTAATTCAAACTCTTCCTGGGGAAGAATAAAAATTCTATTTAATCCGGAAAAAAAACCTGATTGCGTCGTCCTACAGCAAAAGCAAGTCCATGAGTTTGCGAATGGCACGGAAGAAAATCATCAATAAGAACCACCTGCCAATGACCATCAACACACAAGCTGGAATTTTATATTCGAAAGTTTGTTGAATTCGGAAAAAATATCGAGGAGTTAAAAAAAAACGGAAAATGCTCTAAGCAGCAAAGTATGCCAACAGAAGAGAAAAAACGATTTACCGTATTTGATAAACTCCCCAGGGATTATAAACTTTTGTCAGAAAAATTTGATCTAGAATATCTGGTCTTTCAGCGATAACTGCTAAAGCTGACAAAAACCAGCAATTACCCAAGCAACCTGCAAAAGAAAACAAACTGTTCAGAAATCAATTAATAAATTTGATGTGCTTTACAGAAGTGCTGCAAAAAAAATATGACGCTAAAAAACTTCAAAAAATTTCAAAAATAAAACGAAAATTTAAAGGCAAAAGATAAATTAAAAGCTTAAACAAACTAAGCTTTGCAAAATTTGAACAAGCAGAAAAAATGAATGTTATCGTCACTGGTCACTACGCATTGTATAACATATCTTACTGGAACATAAACTGATTCCGAAAAATTAAAAACTGCAAATTCGAGAAAAAAATAACCTTGCTCAATATCCGATGGTTTGGGATCCAAAAATACGGACCATCTGTAACGTCTGCCATCCTTCGTGTATATGTCTTGTGGTCGAAGCCAGATGAAATCGTTCGCATTTAACTTTTTACCATCTAATCTTCCATCAATAATGAAATTACCTATGGATTTTGTTGAATGAGGGAAACTGTCGTCAATAAATGGCATATTATTTTCCCTGCAAAATATGATTTTAAAATTACTCTGAAAAAAACCACTCACTAAATGACTGCTATTACTTCATCTTTTTCGTACTTTGTCATATTGCCTCAAATGTCTGAAGTTGCATATATTGGAATTCAAGAACTGAGAATACTAAGATACTCAGTCTGAAGAACCTTGCAATGACTATCAACTTTATTTGGCGAAGAAAATGCCGAATTTGCAAAGTTATCTGCTTCCGATACAAGATATCATAATAGCAAGCCTTTAAGTTGGAAACGTTGGAAATGAAAATTATTAAAATGAAATTACTTGCAGAATCCAACAATCCGATCAAATTCGGATGCAGCTTCTTTTTCATCATTTTGCAACAGTTGAAATGATGATGTCGAAATGGCTTGACATGGCACTACCGGAGATTGCACCTGAATAAACAAGTTAATTGAAAGTACTTGAAAAAAACGTTGCCGTACTACAATTATCTATAATACTTTTAAGAATCATCAAGGCTGATCACCCCAATTTTCCGTATCATGAAAATGAATTTTTTTGCAGAATCCCAAATAAAATAACTTGATGGTGTGATGTTTGCGCATGTAGCTATTTTTCCTCAAACTCCAAGAAATCTCAAATTTAAATTTTTGTTGAAGTGGAATGTTTAACTTTTACCCTTGTTGGTGATGGAGGAAGAGGACATGATGAAGATCGTGATAAGCCTAAAGCGGCAGGTAGCGTTTGAATATCAGTTAAAGCTGAATCAATTGCATTCAAAGCACCATTTAATGCAATTTTAAAATTAAAATCTGAAATTAATGTTCATTATCTAAACATCGCAATTTGAGCTTTTGTTTAAATTTTCTAACTTTTTTCTCTTACCTAAAAAAGGTTTCAGCAAAATAGAACTTCATAATTTTTGAATTTCAATTTCATTGCACTTACATCTTTATTTAGAAAGATGATGGAAGAACTCACTTCGCCATTTGGATAATTGAGGACGTTGAGGACGTAAAATGGAATTGGTCGATGAAGTTGGATTCTGTGACCCGCAGGAAGCACAAAAGAGAGATGTATTATCGTTCAGAAGAGTGCAATATTTACACGACCATACACTAAACATTTTCCTCTAATACGCTATTCCATTACATCTATACCCGTTATTCAAATTATCCTGCCTGAAACAATTTTTTTAATGAAAATTGAAGTTATTCCCTTTTCCTTTATATAATTAATCTTTCTTTCACGTTATAGCTTTAACATCACTCAAACAGGATGAATGAGAATTCATTTCAATGCAATAAAACGAATATTGATATAATTGCATTTTAGGGAAGCATAAAAATCACTGATAATATAAAACGGAAACGAAAGAGATTGAGTGGCATTTTATAAAGTAAATGAAATTTAAATTTTCAGAACTAATATTTGCAGCTATCCAAAGTTCCGTCACTAATAATCCAAATAATTGCAAATTAGCAATCACAAATTATTCGAACCAAAATTGTAAATACAAATTATTCGAACCATAACATATCAACACCACATGTTTGTATTAATCCACCGTTTCAGTTAGGATTTAATTGAGAAACCGATTAAAACATGAATTAGATGAAATAGCATAGCTGATAATACTGATAGCAAAACAACTCCCGAGATTACCAGAATAAGCGGATGGGTACTGGCATGCGCTAACAAGACGTAGCGACCGATAACTCTCGAAATGAAAAGGTGAAATGAGAGCAAGTATGAGAGTATGCTATCAACTCTGCTAATTGTGAATTTCTTGAATTCAATTCATTTTTAAACAGTCTGATGAAGTTTTAAATTAGCATAAGATATGATGAATAACTAGAATGAAATGCATAGCATTGTTAAGCAAAAGTTAAATATGAAATGTATTTTATCCCTGCTGCTATGATAAGCAAATTTTTGACAATTTGATAGAAATCAGAAAGATTCGGAGTTCTATTTCCATTCCCGATGTATTGAATTTTTCACCCGAAATTCCCGTGTTATCCTGTTCTTCTCCTCTTCTTAAATTTCTCTTTCATTACAATGCAAGTCAATTTTTTACCTTCCGAAGCTTTAAATAAAAAACTCATCTCTTCATAAAAAAACGATAAATGAAGATCAAAAACAGAAGAAAGTCGAAATACCAGACAGCATTAAAAAATTATCATCTATTTCCCGGAAAATCACCTATTTAAATTCTTTCAGGATTTTAACTGAAACTTTTGAAATATCTCATACCATCTTATAATATCAGTAATTGACAAAAATTTGCATATTTCTTACTGACATGTTTTGTTTTCTTAGAAGGCTGCCATATTCTTCATATGATGTCATCAAGAGATTACATCTGAAAATCTAAAAATTTGCATATGGCACCATTTCTGTACTTGCAAAATGATAAGACAAAAAAATTTGCATGAATTATGAAAGATATAAATACTAGGTAAATGATTTTTTCCAAGTAATTCATTCTCTTCTTGTTTGGCAGCCGGTTGCTTTCGATCACTGGTCTTCGGAGGTAAATTATAGGTTTCAATTGGGGTATATTCGAGCATTGAAGGATTCAGTATTGAGAGATTCAGTATTAGTGTCCGGTATTTGCCGAGAATTTTAGTAAATGCAGTAACCAATTAGTGGATGATTTTATGCCTGAAATGAGATTGAAATAGCAGAAAGAAAATCTTACCAAATTTATTTAGAATATCTGTCGCTCGTTATCTCACATATATTCAAATCACACTTCTATCGCTGATAACAAACGGAACAAAAATGGCTAGTTTATTAATTAATTATTTTAAAACTTTTTAAAAGTATCAAATGAAAATATAAAAGAAATTTACAGCATAAGGCAAGCTTTTATTTCCATTAAAAGTAATTTTTTGGTATTTTAATTATTCGTTTGATAACGTACAATAAATTTGCGTTATTGACAAATAGTAAATAAATAAGTTTTTCAGAAAAATGATTATTTCATATTTAGAGTGATTCAGAAAAAAGTATCATCATTGACGGTATTACGAGTTTGGAATCAGTAAAATCAGAAGGTGCTTTCATTAAACATCATTTCTAATAAAATGATAATATCAAAATTGTGATACTTTAGAAATTTAAGTATCAATGAATTCTCGAACTTTATCAAATATTCCTAATTTAAAAAAAAGTTCTTTAAGAATGTTGAAAATTAACTATTATCATATTATTTAGCATTTCATCGTTTTAGAAAATCTAAAAGGCTTCTGCAATATCTTTTATGAATCTTAAAAAAAATTTACATCTACTGATTACTGGAATGGATTAGCATCTTCAAAATTTATATATTTGAAATAATTTTTAATGGTAAAATTCATTAATCTTGAGCTACTGAATATTCGAACACTGGAGAAACAACGGAATCAGTTACTTCGGTCAATTTGCTAATATCGGAATCAGTTAATTCAAACAATCTCGAAACAACGGAATCAACTACTGTTGATGATGCAAAAAATAAGAAAAAATCAACAATTTCAATTGTCGATAACAATGATGGAGGAAAACATATTAACAAAGATTCTTGTAGCATCAATAAGATACCATTGAAGTTCCATCTTTTTCATGGTTCTCGAACATATTTAACTCGAGAAGTTCGTGTTTGATTCAATAAGTTTCCTAGGAAATTAATTTAATTAATTAGATTCAAACAATAAACCGCTTTTTTTGATAATGAAATTCAGTAAAACAAAAAGTTTCAAATTAAAATTGAAATGAAATTAAAAAATGAAGAGGCTGAATTATGCAGGCAAAAGCGGAATATATGGCACGACTTCTTAAGGAAAAAGAAAATTTGAGAGCACTTCCAAACACTTTCCAATTTAAGCATGCTGTTCGTCTCGTTGATGAAGGTAAATCGATTTCAGCATCTAACACAATAGCGATAGTTTATTTGAATTTATATTTCCTGTAGATTTAATTTTTGGTTAGTTGATAAATTTTGAATTAAATTTGATGATGCAGAGATTGCTAAAATTCGTGAAAGTATGGAACGAATGACGGAGATAAATGAAGAAAGAACAGATAGAGCGGAAACAACAACAGCATCAGAAGTACAAATACATCAAGAAGCAACCACTGATAAACCATTACAAGCAGCAAGTGGAAAAAAAGTTTTCCTGCAAGAGAAAATATTCGTTCCAGTGAACGAATATCCTAATGTTTGTTTTCTTTTAGTATCTGTCAACTACTAAACTGTGAAAAAACTTTAATAAAATGATTTAAGAAATGTAGCAATTTTCAATATTCAAAACACTGTGAATATGATTTTTTTTTAAATCATCGAAATTATGAAATTTTAAATTTGAACTTTTAAACAAATTATTCAACTGATTATTTTATTTCTACAGTACAATTTTGTTGGGCGTATTCTTGGTCCACGCGGAATGACAGCAAAACAACTTGAGGAGGAATCTGGTTGTCGTATTATGATTCGTGGACGTGGATCGACCCGTGAGGTTATTATTTTTCCTTTATATTTTTCCATTGATTTTCTACAGATTCAATGAATAAAATTATTTTATCAAAATTTTCAAGATACAAATCTTTCTCAAGCATAAATAATATTTGAAAAGTTTAGAAGCAAAAGTATGTGAGAGAAAAATTTACATATAAGTAAAACTTCTCTATAATTTAAGGGCAGCTCAAGTCGTCAAACTATCTACAATGATAATATGAAGGAAGAATTGCATATATTAGTGCAATGCGAAGATTTCGAAGAAAGAGCAAAGGAAAAAATAAAACGAGCTGTTGAATGTATCCGTTATATGCTTATTCCACCGGTACTTTCATTAATTTCCTTTGTTTTCATTATCCAATATGTTTGCTTTTAAATATGTCTGCAAATGATAGCATTTAAATCATTAAGTTATTTGCTTCAAAATTTAAAACGGAAAGAAAAATCTTTCTAAAACGGTTTCTAAAAGTATAATCTGAATAGGAAATAATACTGTAGATTTTAGAAACCATTAAATTTACCCTAGCGATGATAATAATAATAAATATTGAAATTTCTGAAAGCGATATGAATGAACCGAAATATATTTTAAATCTTTATCTTTTTCCTTTTTTTAGCCAGAAGGTGAAGATGAGCTAAAACGTAAGCAATTAATGGAATTATCGATCATTAATGGTACCTATCGACCAACTATTGCTTCCCGACTAGCGCTTCGTAAATGTTTTCCGCATAATTAATTAATTAATTATTAACTTTGCCGATACTGTAAGCTACCTTTAGTTTAAGCCAATGTAAAATTATATAAAATTAATTAATTTTATTTTTAAGTTATTATAAAGAACAATAATTGCAAACAAACTGGTACCTGTTGAGTGTCAAAATTATCCTATAATGTTGAAGAAAGAAAGAATTTAACTTGCAATCATGCTAGAATACTTCTTTGTACTACTTTATTTCATTTTCAATTTTTTTACCTATCTATTAATTAAGATTATAAAATTCAGGTAATCGTTCGCTACTGCCAGCAATCAATTTTGGCCAAAATGGAATGGAGAATGCAGTCCGCGGAATGAACAATCTTCCGATATTTGCAAATGGAAGCAATGAGGTTGATAAATCAAAAATTGTTAATGATTCAATAGATAAGCAATTACTTCATTGGCTTAGTAAATCTGTAAGAAATCAATAAGATGTCATAATACTATATCATAATACCTTTTTACTGTCATACCTTTTTAAATCATTAAAAAGCACTTAAAAGATCAATAAAATAATTTTATTCTTTTTTAAAAACTTTATTTATCATTAAATCATTTAATTAAAATCAACACTTTTTCTAATTATTCATTTAAATGATGTAAATTTTTAACTTAATAATAATTAATAAACGGTCATATTTTAGGGTGATAGACGTTCTACATTCTATGATCCCAGGTAGGATTATTTTAAATAGTTCGAAATTTTTTATAATTCAACTTTTTTAAATTAAAGTTTTAATTAATTAGTGTAGTGTAATTAAGTATAATTAAATTCATTTTCTATTTTTCAAAATTAAAGCTAAAATTTTTGCCATTTCTAATTTTTTTGCTAAAAGAAAACAGGAAAGAAATTGTTAATTTCAATGTTGACAAGAAAGTGAACTTTTTAAAATTAAAATCATTTTTCAATTTGATATATTCTAAATTTGAAACTTTCTCTTTATCTCCACTTTACACAGATTAATTTTTCCTTACAAAAATTCGCACATTAATCAATGAAGTATTTCCCATCGTTTGTAAGAGAAAAATTGAAAAAGAAAGAAAACATGAAAATAACTTCGTGATCGTTGAAAATGGGCGAGGAAAAAGAATTGACAGTTAAATTAATCAATATGTATTCTTTTCCAATGAACAGACCGGGTTTAAATTTGCCATTCAACTTTGCGCAACAATATCCGTACAATGCATATACGATGAATACGCGTCAAGCGCTTGCATCGTTGGGATTTGATATGGATGCTTTTGAGGTTGCTGATTGCTATGGTAAACGATTCGGCAGAGCAACTTCGGGGTAAATTTTATGCATAACAAAAGCAATGTAATCAAGGCTAAAGAAATGAGAAATTTTGCATTATCAAATTATTCGGCGAAGAATTTGCTACCATCATTCGGAGAAAATTCCGTGAATTAGAATCTTACCTACTGTAGAAGATTCTTACAGTCATGTAATAGGATTAAATAGATTCTCTGCTATGTAGCGTTCCTGGCAATCAAGCGACGGCAACAGCAGCTGCTGCGGCGCAATATCCTCGTTCCTATGGAATCGGTACTCCGCTTATGGATCCGTTCACTATGCAGTATATGTGGAATCCAGCGATTAATTCATCAATGTTCGGAGTCTATGATAATTCTTCCAATACATTGGCCAGAGAATATTATAATCAAGTAATGAATGGGTGAGCCTTATTTATCTTTACTATTATTATTAGGCCTAAACGTCGCATTTTACTGTTTAACGTATCGCTAGTGCGGAAAAAGGCAATTCTACTATTCGCTCTTCATCGATTCCTTACTAAAAAATGGTTTGAAAGAGGAACTATTTATCAAGGATATATTTCAAAGCTTTGAATTTTATATCTATATGGTTAATCTATCTGCAATTACATCTATTTTCATTAAATTCTAATTTTTGTGATTCATCCAAGTCTCTTATATCTTTCACCTCAAAGAAGAAGGGAAGCTATGAATGATCTTTGCGATTATATTTATCCTCCCCGAAATTTTCCATATTTTTTGAGATTTTCTTTTTTTCAATTTCTTCTAGACTTGCGCCAACAGTTAGCGGTAATGGAGCATCGATTGGAGATGGAATAGCACAATCATCTAACGTTCAGCCTGTCAATTTGCAGCAGTACATTGCGGCTACGGCATTACTTAACGGAGCGGCAAATTTTCGCACTGATGGATCTGGTGATGGACCCAATGGCCATTAATGAATGTTAAGTTAAAGATGGGGAATAGAAGCAGTAAAATATGATTTTATTAAGGAATAATTTTGATAGGATTTAATTTTATCATTAAGTATTATTTTATCATTACAACACTCATTAATTCATAGAAGCAACAATACCATTCTCTTTTTCCCTCATATAACATTTTCGGGTGATATTTTATATCATTATGGCGAAAAAGAAAAACTTTTTTCATTCTAATACAAAAGGGAAAATAGATAATTTAATTTAAAGTAGATAAATTAATTAAAAAAATAGATAATTTAATTTAAAGTAGATAAGTTAATTAAAAAATAGATAATTTAATTTCAAGCAGATAATTTAATTATTAAAATAGATAATTTAATTTCAAGTAAATAAATTAATTAAAAAATAAATAATTTAATTTCAATTAGATAATTTAACTATTAAAATAGATAAAGAATAGATAATTTAATGATTTAAATAATTTAAATAGAACAGATAATTTAATTTAAAAAATTTCATAAAATTTAATCGTTCATTTTGAGTAATGATCTCGATAGAATCATTATTTTGCATAATAATACCGTAAGATTTCATTTTAATTAATTCTTGAATTACACCAGCTTCTCTCTCTCTCTCTTTTTTATTCCAAAAAAACGAATATAAATAATAAATTTATGTTTCATATTTAGGTATGACAGGTGTAGAATATTTTTTAGTAATTATTAATAAAACAAAGTTTATTTATTAGCTTATTTATCAATTATAATTTGTGAAACAATATGATATGATAAGTGGGCGTTTTCAAATGTATCATTTATTTGATTCTTTTTGAATTTTACTAGAAATACGTAAATAACTTCAATTCTTTTCGTAGTATTCTCGTCGAAAAAATAATTTCAAATTTCTATTACTCATTGCTGAACAAATATAATTTATTAATTGTGATAAAACATAGATTATTTTTGATATGCAAATTATGTAATAATCTTTGGTAGTATTCGTTGTATTCATTTTTAATTAATTGAAATTTAATGATATTTTAAGGAGATATAAAATTATTGCTGATTATATCATATATTATCATAAAGTGTTTTAATAATTTTTACGACGATACACACTTATATGATGATATGAGATTAAAAAAAAAGCGGTTGATCAAAATGAATGGATTTGAGCAGGTAGATACCTGTTCAGGTATTATGCAAATTATCTTCGCGGCTAATTTTGATCATCTGAATGATGTGAAGTAATTTGCGGACAATTAGGATTGCAATTCAAGCTCAAACAATGATTTTGACGATATGCATCATTTCATTATTATTATCAAACTTTGTTATTAAATTTGGATGAAGCTGATAGCATGCAACATGCAAAACAAATTACTTTGATAATGAATAGTAGCGTCTGCTTGCAACTAATTACAAAAATCAAGGATGCAAACCGGAATAATATCGAAAAAATGAAAGCGTTTTCATGGAACATTCTAGTTTCTTCTGGAGAAATCGCTTTGCAATATTTTAGAAATTTCCTACTACAAACAGGACATCTTATAAAAAACGCTTTTTTAATTTATTAATAATTCATGTAAATATTTCATTTATTATTTAATATTAGCACTTTTCATCAATCAATGATTTTCTTCGTAGCTGTTTAATCAGTTGATAAATCAGTTGATCAGTTGATAAATCAGTTTAATCAGTTAATAAAAGAGTTGCATCGGAATTATCTTCAGAAGGAATTATTCTCAGAAACGTTGATATGCCGTCTGTCATACATATTTATAATTCAGAAAAAATTCATTCTTGGCTAATTCCTAAATAACAATTACTTCATTCTGATATATAACTTACATTGCATTTGTAATTAAATTTTATATAATTAATGTAATTTAATTACAAAATCTGATTGTCTAATCAAAACTATCATCATTTTTTAACTTATCAAATCTTTTAATTGATTAAAAATGAAGGATACATATAATATTCATATTTTCCGATCACTATTAGCTTCCCTTGTTGGAATCAATAATAATTTCTAGCTATATTAGCAATTATTGCTCTTTTTTATCATTCATTATCTTAAAGATTGTCAACTTAAATTCAATCATTTCTCATGCAAAATGAAAAATGAATAGAATGGGTGGAAGAAGAGGAGGAAGAATTTCATCCTCTCACTAATCTCTACAACGATCAGCGCGTCGAATTTTTTGCAAATGTAAAAGATTTGTGAAGAAAAGAAAAATGAAATAATCAACTTGTATTAGGAAAATGATTTTTTTTGCACTTCTATTTATTTCTTTTCCATTCAACAAAAATATCCTCCCACTTTTTTCAACACTTTTCCACAAAAATTCTTAATTTTTTAATTTAAATATTCTAATTACAAATTTTCATTCCATTCCATTGGTCGAATAATAAATATCTCTTTCATTTCATTTCGGAACACTGTTGATTTGTCTTTCGTCGATTTTGTGTTGTGTTGTGTTATTTCGAATTGACCGGATGCTCTTTCCGGTTTTAATGCTTATGTGCAAATTTTTATCTTTTTTCCTTCTTTGCTTTCAAAAATTTTCATATAGCAGTAAATTTGTTGTTAATACAAAAATTCCTCATATTTAATTTATGAATTTCAAATTTCTCCTCTTCCTCATTCCTTTTTCCTCTTCCTATTTCATTTTACAAAATCATATCCGTGCAAATTTCAATTAGTTATTTTTTATTTCCACTTTTGTTAAATCTAATTATCGGTCCATTTTTAGAATTGACAATTTCGTTTTCTTTCATTTTCTTTACTGAATTTAATTTTCACAAGTTTGGTTAATTATAATAATAAATATTATTGAGAAATTCTATTTCAAAAAAAAATAAAACAACTATTAATAAATGATTATTATTAAAACTTATAATAAAACTAATAATTAATTTAAATATATTTTCTTATGCTACGAAGCTTTTCTTCATAAATTGGAATTATTTGTCGAAATGCATTATAGTTGTAACAGACAATTTGCAATATCAAAATCTCACAACTTGCAAATATCAAATGAAAGTGTTTAATATAATTTAATATATTTAATATAATAAAAAATTTAATACAAAGAGTGTCTAATACAATCTTAGAGTTTACTAAAATGAAATTTAAAGAAAAATTAAAATGAACTTAAAAATTTAAAAATGGACTTCAAAGGAAATTGAAATAAACTTTAAAATGACAAATCTCTCTTTGTTGTTGTAAATTCTCTGATAATAAATGGTTTAGTGTTCTCGT
Organism: Cercopithifilaria johnstoni; assembly: GCA_916381525.1. NCBI lineage: Eukaryota > Metazoa > Nematoda > Chromadorea > Rhabditida > Onchocercidae > Cercopithifilaria > Cercopithifilaria johnstoni. The sequence goes on from CAKAEH010000445.1 coordinate 86,271, forward strand.
GGGTATATGTATATCCTTATATCATATACTCATACAAAGATAGGCTTTTCAAAAATTAGATTTTATTTTGTGAATTTTTTCTCTGTTGCAAAGAGCAATTATTTAAAATGTCCTTTTATTGCTCTAACAAAAATATCATGGGAATATCGCTATGATCGATAGAGAATTAACAAAATTGGTCGCTCGTCCAATTGTCTCTTTTAAATTTTATTTTACTAAAATGGAAGCATTTTCTACAGATAGAAAGTATTTCTTGTTTTCTGTCAATCATTTGAAAATGAAATTCATTTTGCTATTTCAACCTGAATTGTTAATTGTTAATTGGAAATTGTAAATTGTAATTCATATCGAAAGGAGCCAGTTTTTAATTGTTATGTAATAATTATTTTGGAGTAAAGAAAAGAAATTCTTTTGAATTTTCTTCAAATTATTTCAAATTTCATATTTTGAAGAATTTTTTTTAATATATATAAATATAATAGGCGATAATTAGGCTAGCGATAATTCATAATTAATTAGGCTGGCGATAATTTACAATTAATTAGGCTAGCGATAGTTTACAAATAATTAGGTCAGCGATAATTTTTGTTCATAGTTAACAGTTGCAAAATTTAATATATTTTAAGAATTAAAATTATAAGGATTGCAGAGTTTAGTTGTTGCATTATGAAAGGAAGTTATAACAATGCAAATATTTGTTGTGCAATAACACAGCTGTCATCAATTGTTGTCATTATTGTTTGGCTTTAAAAACAAAACAAAACAAAAAAGTTGTCCGATAATTTGTCTGTGCTAAAAATAAATTTGTTTGTTAAATTAATATTGCAACATTTTGAAATGAAAGCTTTAAGTGCTCATTATTTGAGAAATCTCGGGAATGACTTTTACGCAAATGAGCTAACAATAACTGAAATATTTTAAATTTAAAAATAAAAAATTAATTTTATATGTTGCAAAAAAATTAAACAAAAATAATACTTTTGTTTCTAATTAATTTCATTTCAGTAATTAAAAAATTTTCAAAAACTTTTTCGCTTCTTTTAAATTAACTCTATTTGATTATTCAATTAATGGCATAGTTTAGTTTGATTGTTTCAAATTTCACACATACATATTTACTATGAATTAAAATTAATGATAGGATTAATTATGATATTGTTTTTCTCTTAATTAATTATTACAAAATTTAAGCAGGAACAATGATTTCTTGCAAAAAATTTTTTGTTAGCTTTTTTCGTATTCTAAGAAAATTTTTAACAATTGCTGTTGTAAATCATTTTTTGCATTATGACTGCCAATAAGATGAAACGATTTCAATTTTGTTTTTTTGCATTTGAAATTTTTCTAAACGAAGCATTCATCTTTGATAACAACATTTTGCACTATCAGACAGTTTAATCATTAATATTTCTCTTTTGTATAAATGAAATCAAAATACATATTCGTTATCAAAACGTTATCAATGTTCATAAATTTTACAACATATTAAATTTAATTTCTTGTTTTCAAAACAATATATTAGTCATAGTATAAGTATTCTGCACACTTTGGCCGTATATTTTTTAATTCGTTACTTAAAATGGTCGCTTCGGTTTGATAATTCATACATTCTTCCGTAAATGCATTTAATGAATTTACGGTTTGACGATTCATGCAAACATTCGCTTCGATTTAACGATTCATGTTTTCTTCTCTAAATGTATTAAATGAATTTACTCGTTAAAAAAATAATTTGGTTAAAATTGAATTATTTGAAACAATTCCTTATCTTTAAGTTTTACATTATTCCGGATTATTAATTTAGATAAGTTTCAATGTAAAATTTCAAATACTCTTTAATTCCCTTTCTTCACTTTAATCTTTACTAAGCTGTCAGATTTAAATGCTTTTGGAAACTTGATCAGCTTTACTTAAAAATTCTCTCTTACATTTCTTTTCGGACATTTGCTAATTTACCTAAATTAATAAAATATATGAGCATATCTTCACAGATCAATTAAATTTACGAAAGAGTATACCATTTATATGCAAGTAATATTTTTCAATGAATTGAATTATTTAAAAGTATTACTTTCAGTAGTAATAAATCAATTGGTCAAAGTGTGAATTTTCTCTATGAAATTTCACAACAACACTATTCACTTAAAATATTATTGCAAATTCCATTTGTCATTTATTTCTTCACTTTAAACAATTCTATCAATTCTTGGTGGTCACTTGTACTTGGTGGTCACGTGTAAATGACTAAAATTAAATACTATCAATTCTTGGTGGTCACCTGTAAATGACTAAAATTAAGTACTATCAATTCTTGGTGGTCACCTGTAAATGATTCGAATTATTTATATATTCATACGTAAATAGCCAAAAAATCTATGCGAAAGGCATTCAATGATCGTCTAAATTTAATAATTTCAACTTTCAATATTTAGAAATTAATATAATTTCAATAAATTCTAAATGCTTCCAATGAATTTGATCATATTAATTTAAATACTTTGAATTTATCAAATTTAAAACAACATTTTCTTTTGTTATTTGCTTAGCGACTTAATGATTAATTTAATTGGACGTCTGTTTTTACTTCTTTGTTTTGAATTGTGAATCGGTTATTGTGATCTTTTTCGCCAGTTAGTTTGTCGAAAGAACGGAAAGAGTTGAATATGAAATTGTGAGAGACTTTAAAGCTTTATGAATAATCATAGAATGATGGATACTTTCAAGCGGAAATTTAGATCTCAATCGAAATCAATGTTTACATTTTATGCAATAATATAATGATAGTGTTGAGTAAGTGAATCATTTAGTATTTCAAAAACAAATGGATACGACATATGCTCTTCTATTGATCATATTTTTCCCAACTTCTAATAAATTAGCAATATCCACGAGCAATACTATAATTAAATTAGTAGCTACACTATCAAATGTCAAAAGTCATCCATGTCAGGTAATACAAATTTGCATTTCTTAGTTTAGTATCATTTAAATTCTTAATCGATATCCATAGAAACTCTAACAATGTTTTTCTTCATTTTTTCAACAGCGAATTTTCTATTACTTGTTGCTTTTTTATTTTGCAATTTGATTCCGGTTTTCGGGAATATATGGTATCGTAACTACATCATACCGTTCAAAAATGTGAACTGTATTTGGAAGATAATCAAAAGAGAAGGATGAAATGAAATTGAAACACTCACATTTATATTTTAATGCTATAAAATTTTTTAAATTACAATTACTGGAATGGAAAAAATGATTCATAAGAATGAAATTCTGAAACTTTTCGATTTTAACTTCCACAATCATTAATGTTTATAAAAGTATATAAAGATGTAAATCAGTTTGTTATTTCTAAACTTTTAAAATTTCATTGCAGCAACCTCTTCAACGTGGTAACTGTTCACAAAGAATTCCACTCTTTTATTACAGTAACCGTGACCATGAATGTCGAAGATTTATTTACAGGTATTTTTTTGATCTGTAATTTGTTCACATTAACAGACATCACAGACTACAATGTTAGAAATTGCAGTTGTTGAAATTAAAATTCAAAAATAAACACTCTGTTATATTCTTTCAAATTTTATCACTCTGTTTAATAATGGATACGTATATTTAAATCAATTTTTTATATTCAAAATATTTGAAAGTCAGATTTTAGCTTTATTGATAACAGACTAGATAAGATATAATTTGATGAAAATTGTTAATTTGAAAAATGCTCTACATCTGATCGCTGTGAATAGCTTGATAGCTTAATTTTGTGGTTTGTAGGATTTTAAGAGAAACTGAAAGATTTCAAATTTCTGTCGACATCGATGCAACAAATCATCGATTGTATAATTTAGTCTATGTCCCTGAATTTATTTTAAAAGATCTTTTATACTTAAATATTATAAGTAAGCTTTAAATTGATAAATATAATTTTTAGCGGTTGCAATGGAAATGAAAATCGTTTTTTGAGTCGACGACAATGTCATGCAAAATGTAGTAGAAAGCTGAAATTTCACGTGAAACAACCTTCCTCCAGTCATTTCTTTTAATTTCACATTTCTTTTTGCATTGTAGTTGAAATTAGCAAACACTTATAATTACAAAGCTCAGGCTTAATATTACGCACGACTTATAAGTAAGTATTAAAGTAAATATTAAAGTAAGATAAGTAAGTTCTGAGTATTAAATTAAAAGTTTAAATTAGTTTAATTCAAACAATTGCAATACCTTTTGAAAAATTTCGAAAAATACCATAACTTTTGCAAATCAAATATTTCAAATAACAATTTTTGGGTAAATATCAGCCATTTGCAATCAACGATTTGATCCGCTATGCCGTCAGACTACGTTAACTGCACGAGCTTGGATAATACGTTATTTTTATGACATTGATGAAAATCGATGTCGAAGCTTTTGGTATGGTAATTGTAATGGATCCGAAAAGAATCAAAATATATTTGCTAGTGAGCAGGTCTAATTTTATTATTTCCAAAATTCATTTCAAATTCTAAAATAAATTGAACTGCATTTCAATTGTAAAAAAGAGAAATAAATTTAATCTTCCAAATATCCATTATCATTACTTTTTCTACGAATGATTGTTTTCAGGAATGTAAATTACAGTGCGTGCGGAAAAAACAGCACAAATTAAAGAAGAAGCCGAAAAATGGAATCTTAAGAAAAAGTAATTATAAATATTGTCACTTATTTATTCATTTATACTAATTCTATCTCGTGAACTATTTGTATTTTCATTTTCAATAATTAAATACCGAAAAAATTTTCTGTAATACGGAAATTTCTTTCTATCATATCAGATTATCATTTCCTGCTAAATTTATAAGTATTAAATTAAAAATTTTAATTAATTTAATTAAACTATTAAATTTAATATCATATTCTGCTATGCTTCAGAACATTACGAATTACGCATTTCGCAAAAAAAAACGAAGCTAAATAAATGTTAGATATCTTTTGCGATACATTTTAATTTCTTCATCTTCCCCAATATTTACCATGATCGAATCTAATATATGAATATATTTTTTGCAGAATGTTTTTTAAAATTTAACAAGAATCTATACAGTGGTTGTAAAACATTCGATTGGCGTCCACGATTTTTCTATAATCAAACAAGTTCAAAATGTGAAATGTTTTGGTATGATGCTTCATGCTCGAAAACTCTTAAAGTTACCAATATATTTTATCATCGCGGCGCTTGCAAGAGATTATGCGAACAGACCGAACAAACTGTAATTGTCGTTATATCTTGATTATATCTATTTTCAATTATCAACCGATCATATTTTTAATCTATCAATAAAATTTTGATTAAAATAAAACAATTAATAGCTCTCATTGTAAATAAAATTTAATATTCAATGTTTTGAATTTCTTTTTTTGAGGTCAACATCTCATCATGAAAATCGAATTTTGAAATTGTTGAAGGAACAATTCTAGCTAATAGTTCTTTAAAAAAAATACGAACTTCTTAATTTCAGTTTTTCTTTTCATTCTTAAAATAACATAATTAATTCATTAATTCTTTTATTAAATAATATAACAGTTTATCTATTTTCAGACACGACCACAACAAACAGGTACACGTCGTATTGGACAAATTTCGGCAATGTTTTCACAATCATACAATTCAATGAGATCAAATGGCCATCGAAAATTGATACGAATGAAAAATATTTTTGATGGTTAATTCTATAAATTATTTTTTTGTCTTAGAAGCGAAAAAATTTTAATTCATTTAATTGTAAAAATTTTCAACTAATCTTTGTGATTATCAGTTTTTGGTAATGGATATTATTCCATAATTAATGCGATCGCTATTCAATATATCGGTATTAAAGAATTCAGTAGGATTACGTGATCTAATTTTAGTTCAAATTTATTATTGATATCTGCTCGTCTTCTGATATAACTCATAATAGCAGAGAAAGTAAAGGATTTGTATGCAAATATACGTTTCGGATCAAATGAATTGGAATAGTAGTTTGTGAAAAAAATTTCTATTCATTCACTGAAATTTCAGCTAATTCAAATCCTACTAGTGACCTTTCCCGAATACGTGTGATCCAGACGTACGTTAATAATGCTCCAGCAAATGATAATATCAGCAATTTTGATTTTCATATATTGAGTGCTGATCCTCCCCGTTCTCTTCGGAAAGTTTATCCGAGAGCAGTAAAGAAAGATGATGATGTTGCAATGTATCATTTCAATCAGTTTGTACCTATTTTATCAGGTAAGAATTATAAATCAAACAGATCGATCTAATTAAATACACGAAGATATTGATTTACAAATAATATTGGTAGAGAACGAATTTTTTATTTATCATTAAACACTTGCAGAAACATCAGAATGCGGTGAATTTGATTCAAAACTAGCCGATACAAGTATCACACTTATCATTCTCTTATTCAGAATCTTTTCTTCAGAATTAAGAAATAATATGGAAATGAATTGTCTTTTACCGCTTGATGGTGGCGAACGATTTGAAGGAAAAGAATGTGCGGAAAAAGCTGGAATGCGATATTATTATAATCAGAAGAATGGTATTTATAATACATCTATATATAAATAATCTCGAATTTTCGCATCTCGTTTTTCTATTTGATCTTTCTAACAATCAATAAGTTTGAATTCATTGATTATCTAAGCGATGACATTTCTCTACTGCCACAATTTTACTTTTCATTGGATCATCAAAACTTTTCAGTTAATCAATACAACACGAATTTTTGAAAAGGTCTTCCAATTATAGGCCTCTTAAATTCTTACCTTCCTATTAATTTCAAAGATTTAATTATTGAAATAAATTCTAGAACGCTGTGAGCGGTTTTGGTATTCCGGATGTGCTGGTAATGAAAATCGTTTTTATGATTTGCCTACTTGCGAAACTGTTTGCCAACATATTCCAATGAATAACGAATAAAATTTAATTTTCAGTTTTAGCGATTTAATCGTTGTTGAAAGATATCCATAGCTTAAAGATCTATTGATTAATTTAAAGATTTTCTAGTATCGGTTTATCTCTATCTGTGGTTTTTTTTGCGTATGATTCATATCATGAAAGTTCCATGACAAAATTTGCATCAATTTTTTATTTTTCACTTTGCTTTGAATCAATTACTGTATTAAAAATCAGTAATTGAAATATTCACGTAAAATATTCACGTGTTAACGTATAATTTTTTAAAGAATAGCTTCTAATAAAAACGGAAAATTATTTCTTCAATTGTTCCTCTTCTAATTTAGAATTTCAAATTCAATAAATTTTGGTATTGCTTATCCGGAATGGAATCATTGTAATCAATTAAGCTACCAATGGTTGTATAATTTGATCAAAGGTACTTAATGAAATAAAAATCAGTAATTCTATTTTTAAGTACTATGTGTACCACGTTGGGTGACTGCAATGATGATAATGAGAATTGTTTTGATACGTTTGAAATATATCAACAAAGTTGCAAAATACCAACGAAGTTAATTCGTTCGAAATTATTGTTTTCTTTGAATTTTGAAATTTCAACACCAGTTGCAAATATTCAACTGATAATTTTTTTCTGAATAATAACTTACCACTGAGAGGATTAATATATAATTGATAAGTTAGATTATCATCGATTAACCTCAAAGATACTTCGTTAATTGTTGATCTTAAAACAAACTGTAGTTCATTCAACGAATATTCGGTGTGAGGAAAAGTATGAGTTTCAAATGAAGATTAGTATAAGTTTGAAATGAAAGTGTGAATTCGAAAATAAAGTTTCGGAAGAATTATTGTTTGATTATACTTTCTGGTCTCGACTGTACAGTTTTTATAGCAGTAAATTCAAGCAAAAATACAATTAAATCGGAAAAAAAATTCAATTCAAATATCTGATATTAATTTAAGACGAATGTTCCGAGCCGTTGGATTGCAGACGTTGGTGTCAATCAATGTCTAATCAATTCTGTGAAAAGTACCTGTAGAGGTTTCCGCTATACGGATAAATATATCATGATACAGCAAGAGTGTGAGGAAAAGTATGTATAAATTTGAAATGAGCTACTTAACTTCTATTGTTTTTGTTTCATTGCAATTAATTTATTTTTGTTTCATTGCAATCGATGAAAAATGCAATTAAGTTTGGAATTTAAAGGAAAAGCAACATAGCTAATTTTAAAAAATCAATTTAAAAGTCATTATCGATCCAAAAATCGATGAAAATTGATTTCCATTAAGTGTATCATTCCAAATACTGGAATAAAAGTTAGAATAGGAGGAGGATTTTTATAAACTATAAAAATTCATTTATTACGCATTCAGATGTATCAATCAGACAAATTTATCATCCTCATTATTGTCATTGGATATCAATTTATCGGAACAAATTAACCTGTAAGTTGTTCATCTTCGAAATTACAGTAATCTTTCTGATAACCGCTTTTTAATTTGTATTTCATCATAATTTTATCTTTTCATTGTTACCAGATTGAAAGCAAAAGATGAAAGGGAGAAAATTTAAATGATTTTCTTCTGCTGTAGATCGTGATGTAAAACCATCAGGAAAACAGGTATCATATCAAATTTTCTGTTTAAAAAATTGGTGCGCAATGGCTTAAATATGGAACATATATCGGTTATAGGTAATTAAATTTGCATGATATACAAAAAGCCAAAAAACTTTAAAAGGTTGAAAAGGTCAGCATAATAAGAAAATTGCATAATTTTTTTCAATTGTCGAAATTACAGGCCATTTGTTAAAGATCCTGAAAGCTGAACTATGCTATTGCTTTTAAATATAATATTACCAGAGAAAAGACTTGCTTAACGAGTTATCTTTGTTTAGTGGAATCAGGCGTATCTTTTATACACAGGTAGATTTTCTGTTCCGGAATATAGATTCGAATAATTTCGAAACAATCATAAATGTAAAATTGTATCGCTATATCTATGTTTATTCTTGTCAAGTTTGGTCAAAATTTGTAATTTTGACTTATCAAAAATGATAATACAAACAACAATGATAAGAATCATTTATTAACTAGAGCATTGATAGCGAAATCATTATCTTGCATACTCAACCAATGATACCAATGATAACAAGAAATGTCGTTTGATACAACTATAGCTAAAAGATACAACTACTGGTTCTTTACCATCAATGGCAAGCATATCCGATAGTTAAGCAGGCTTTGAACGAAACAGTTGCATCGTTGATAATTTTACCACCAATTAACTGCTATAACATATGCTGATAATTGTTATCATCGTTGAAAAACACATCAAATCACTTGGAACATTGAAGGTTTTTAAAAAAAAGATAAGAAATAAAATATTTGCAAATATATTTTTGATGACAGCATTTGCTAAAGAATTCAATAATATAAACAGTATGACTTATCTAATTAATTATTTGGCTAATTATTCCGACCTGTTTCTATTTTCAAGAATTTTATTCATTTTTGTTGATGGTATCGCTTAAACTTTATCGATTTATTAAAACAGAATTGGGATTTTCTGGCACAGAAAATATTATAGCTTAGGCTATTCTAACAAATATTCCTTAAATTAAATTAAAGCAACGGATATTACTTTTTTTTATCAAATTTCTTTACTTATATCGATTTTAATGTAAATTTAAATTTGATGTAATTTTTATAACTTTGGAAAAAAAAGTTAAGCAAAATCAAATACGATGAGCTTGCATTGCAAGGAAAAATACTGCAAGTAAAGGAAGGATATTACTTCGATGGGAATTTCCAATCAGTGAGTGATTGAGTGGGACATTGCTACATTCGTAGTAAAGTGACCTATTTGTTATAAAAATTGTTTTTTGAATTGGTACTACGTTAACCTGAAATGATTTCATCTTTCATTTTATTTCACATTTTATATTTGCTCCATTTATTTTTACGTAATTATTTTCATTGAAATTTCTATTATAATTAAATGAGCTTGTAAACAGAATTAGTACCGTGTTATTGTTTTATATTTTTCACTGTAATTGTTTTATATTTTTCACTTTATTTTAATTATATTCATGTAATGGTAATATCATTGTATGAATACAATTAAAGAAAGATGGAATTTATTAATTTCCAAAAAGATGGAATTTTATTAATTTCCAGAAAATTTGAAATCATCTTAATTATCATTGATTCTGCATAATTTAAAACAAATAAAGTTATAATTTGTTTAATTATCGCCGATTTCGTATTCGTTTAATTATCACTGATCCTGTATATCGTCGTATATCGTCGAATTAAGCAGTCCTAATTTTACATATTATCAAAATAATTGTATTGTTTTTCGAACAACAAATTATAACTTTATTTGTTTTAACATTTAATTGCATTTAATTGAAAATTTAGTTAAATTGGGAGGTCGGCAAGAAAACCACTGGAAGTGAAATATTGCAGGTCATCAGAATGTGATTTTGTGAATTCTTAAGATTTATTAGTCTTTTTTCATCTTTTTTGTTCGTTCGTTTGTTTCTTTTCGCAAATTAGTGAATGATTAAATAAAACTTTATCGGTAAATTTTATACAAATCTTTCTCAAATTTTCCTCTTTTTTCTTTTGTTTTGATTTTTGCATGAAAATAATTTCATTCGGATTGGTTTGATCGGATTCGAAAATAGAAATCAAACGTATGTATCATCCATTCGTTACTTCCATTTCTTCATCTTTATTCTTCATATAACGAAGAGGCACTGAGCAACGACGAATGGAATTGTTTAGTGGAATTTCTCAGCTCATAAGTAGAAGCAAAAAAGAACCGGTTTTAAAGGAAAGAATTACCGGAAAATATGAAATTTTTGTTGTTATTGTTAATAGGAGATAGGTAGATACAGTGTGGTAATATTTAGGAATGAATGGTTTGTATAATGGATATTTATGGAAGTATGAGAGGTGGAAGAAATGCAAAGGTAAAATGGATCTATTAATGAGAAAAATTTTAGAGAGGTGTTACAACAAATGTGGACATTTATGAAAAAGTGTGAAATTCGGAAGTGATGTGAAAAAAGAAACGCAGAAAATGACAAGTTGAAAAAAAAGAATTTTTTCATTTTCAAAATGATAGTTTGCAAAATTTATATGATAATATATGTGTGCGATAAAATGATTGATAAATTAATTAAGACAAACAGAACGGTTTATCTTTTCTAATGCAATCATCAAATGATATGATTGAACGAATATTTGATTCGTTAGTTTTTACGTCTTTCAATTAGATTTGAAAATTTAGAGATAGGATAAATAATTTTATTAAGCGTTCATAAGACTTAGAATTTCTTTATCGTGTATTTTATAAATTATTCGAATTAATTTTACGGTTTATTTTGCAAGATAGTTCCGGAAGATTTTTATTATCTTATATCATTAAATGAATCAATAAATTATTTTCAAACATATTCGGTGAATCTTTTCCGTAACTAAGATATCAATAAATATACTATTATTGTCTTCAAAGTATTATCACTTTTTTATCAGGAAATTTTTACATAGTTTTTGATATTTCTTCTATTTATTTACAGCATTCTTGTCTGATTGTTTTTTTTTTGACAAATTAAATATCATATTTTTATTGATTTTATTAATTTAAAAAATCGATAAAATTTGTTGATTGTATTAATTTTTTAAGAAGTTGTTATAAATCTGTTAGTTTACTATCGTATCTTCAATAAAATATTTCGAATCTTCTAAAATGCTACTGAAATTCAAAATAAAAGCTTCCATTAAAAAAAAATCAACAAATTTGATGATAATTTATAATTTATGATAATTTATTTTACAATGGTTTTATGATTTTATATCTTATATTTTTTAATTTATGATGATGATGAATTATGATAACTATTGATTAACTTAATACAGTTAACTTAGTTATTTTCAACAACAAAAATAATTTGTCATAAAAAGTGAAATTTTAATCCTCATATTTATAACTTCTCACTAACACCTTACCTATTATTAATAGGTAATAGGTAGAAGTAGTGGTAGTAGTAATGCAGTAAATAATATTTGCATAAGACAGCCAAATTGGTTACCATCTACTACTACTATTAACAACCATTTGTGCTATTAATCACGTGTTAATATTTTTTGTCTTGTTTACTCTTTTTTTCCATCAACCTTCCGAGAGATTATTATCGTATAACTTTTCCTTTGTAATAAACCTGTTTTCTGCTTGTTCGCTTAAATCTTTTAATTACAGTCTTCAGAATGGTTAAATGTGTAATGGTAGCGGGTAGTTGTAAATGCCTGATAAATACTTAATAATTATTGTGTATCTTAAAGTTATACAGTACTACTACTTATCACGGATAGTAATACTTTAGTATCTTTCTAATATCAATATTACTAAAATCATTTTAATCAATTCCTTTTGTTTCTTTACACGTAGTCTTTTTATAAAACAATGATTTAAATAATCAAATTTAAAATTTGAACAAACCTTTCTTACAAGTTTTTCTATGCATTGTTGATTATTTAAATAATTTTAGAATTAAATTAAATGATTTGTACAATTTAATATGTTCAAGCAAAATCAAATTAAAACGTTTCCCGGTTGCCTATTATGACTAATATACTGTTATCATCTACACTAAAAGCAATAATATGGTCCTGTATAAGCATTTATTGCAGTATAATGCACTCATCGATTGTGATATGATAAGAACTCAAATTTCATCATTACTAACAGTTCTATTACTAACAGTTCGAAGATTAAAATATGTTATCTTATTCTTTCGAAAGTTTTTTTTTTAATAATTACTTCTTTAAATATATTATTTGATAAACTTTTATTGCTTAGAAATATTATATGCTTCCTGAAAACTGCTGATAATATGTTGAATAATATGCATTCGATTAATATTATCTATTGATAGTGATAATAATGATAAGATTGGAAGGAAATATTTGTAATCAGACGAAATCTATGTGTAGTCATTTGAAATTTGCTAGAATGCTCTAAAGAATTCATTAATGCTTCTGGTGACCAGTTGCTTATCAGTATAGGATGATGACATTATCAGTTGAAATGAGTGACACAGTCTGCTCTTTCATTTATGTATTTACAACATCAAAAACTTACAGCAATCAAATTATTTTTACTATTTCTTTTTTCTCCACAATTTTTGCATTAATTAATTTGCAATTAAAATATTTTTACAATTGAAATTTCATTTAAATTTTAATTTGAATTTTCATAAATGAATTAAACGAAAAAGAAGCTGGCAATAAGTTAAATAATTAATGGTTGAGGAAGGTGGGAATAATATCATTCTACAATTTAGACGTTCTTTATGGAAAAAAAGCACCAAATTGATAATAAGATTCATTAATTAACAGACCCATTCAACCATAGGGAAATGTTCTCATATTGCATAGACAGGTAAATTTTGCTTTAGACAATTTTATTGTTAAATAAATATTTAAGTAAAAATTAATTATTGAAAATTTAAGGCATTCATTTTCAATTGGGAGTTATATTCATTTCTACTGGTCAACTTTGATTTGTGCGATCGGTCACTTAAAATTTGATAGCCACTATTAATAGGAGCAGTTCTTAGTTTTGCTTGTTTAGCGTTAAAGCATAAATAGTACTATGAGCTATGCATGAAAATGGAAATTTCATTCCTCATTGTGTTGCAATAATGTATGGTGGCAGCTAAATCGTTGTATTTCACCATGTTTCTCTTCCTGCTCATTTCAACCTCCGTCCACCTTGCCAAGTTTCATTTTCTCCTTTCTTTAAACATTAAGTTTCAATTTCCCCTTGTCAAGCTTCATTTTCTCCTTTATTTAAATACTAAGTGTTTGATGAGGAAAATTTCCACGATATCTCAATACATAGCTGATTGTTGAAATTAATAGTTTAAATATTAAATGCTTTAATTTGTTCAATTTTTTTCAATCTCAAATAAATTCACGGCATACTGAAGTCTATTTAATAAAATCATCATATCCTGTATCAGATAAAGTTGCAACTTTGTGAAACCATTAAGCTAGCAACAATGTCACCAGAACTATGCATTCAAACTAATGTTGGCCTTTGACCTCACCATAAGAAGTAAGCACCAGAAGAATTGCCTAAATAGAAACATTTTTGTTTTGTAGGTTATTATGAACTCTCAGAGGTATTCATTTTCTCTAATAACCATCACTACCTTATATTAGTTAATTAGCGAAGTATCATTAAGCGCTCCTCTAACTATGTCAATCATAATTGTTTAGATTGATTATCTTAGGTAAGATTAAATTATGGAAATTTTCAACAATGTAGATGAAATTTAACAGTAACAATATTCTGAGAAGAATTTTTTAAATCTTAAAATTTGAGCTATCATAAAATTCAATATCTTTTCATCGAAGGAAATTAATTTGATTGAATTAATTTGAATGTTTGTATTTCGTTAACATTCGTTTTTAAATATGGAAAAAATTAGAATTGCTTTAATTATTTTTATCAAAAATTATGTTTGAAATTTCCGCTACTTTTGTCTTAAATGATTTCAGATCTTAGCGTAAATCATTTTTATAAAATAGATAATACTATCAGATCAGAATTTATAGGAATTATTCGTTAACCAAAAATGATTGTTATTCATTTGCATATGATCAGAGTATATGTATACAATGTTTGTTGGTGATGATAGTAAATTACAGTAGAAGCGGAAATTACTTAATGAGAAGGTAGAAAGAGGTAGTAGAGCTTCTTCTTTTCCACCTATCTCTTTCTATAGAGAGAAAGAGAGAGAGAGGGAGAGGGAGAGAGGAAAGAAGAAGCTGTTCCATAAAATATTAGTTGTATAATTAGTGTGAAATAATTTGACAGGAAGAGATTAATTGCATGTAATGTCAACTATTACAACGAATAGCTATTATATTTATTATGCCATATAAGTTTTAATATTTTATTCACTCATTTAATGTATTATTATAAATATAATTTCTTTTATTAAATAAGAAATCAATTATTTTAATATTTTTAAAATTTGATAAGGTGATTTTGAATTAGTTTTGAATTAATTAATACACAAATAATTGTTTTATTTTTCTATTATTATATTTGAATAATACGTAGCTTGTTATTTTAGATTTTAGATATTTTAGAATTTAGCTAATTTAGTTCTTTATTTAGGATGCCTTATCTAAATCCTTAATTTATTTTACCAAAATTCCGAGTAAGGCTTTCTTCGTATTAACTCAAAGTGATAATAATGTTAAGGAATCCGTTACAGTATAGACATTTCATTGCTATCTCTTCTTATCAAAATTTATTTTCTTAAACTGGATTAAAATATAATTTATTGTTTAATTTAAAAAATTAGTGAAAAAACTTTAAAACGATATAATTAAAAATATATGAACGTATCATAAGAAATTATTCAATTTGATATAAATATTTATCATTTAAGGAAGATTTTAATAATTTTAATCAAATCTTACCTGATAATATAAGCAACCTTTCATTTGTAAATTTCATTGCAAAAATATTCTTACGGAAATTAATATGACATTTTTGAAGGACACCTGTCGGAAGGAAGATAGAGAATTTGAGCGCCCACACATTTTACTATTACCATAATGCAAACATTCTTTCATATTTTTGTTGAAAATTGATTTTTTGTGAATAGAAAAGAAATAGTGAGAATATTTGAATTGTCAGATCGACATCCAATATTTTTCGACAGTGACTTTACCGCATTGAATATGATATCTCTCCCGTGATAATATCGCAATGTTTAGATTATTCATTTATTGCTAATTTCTATGTTAACGTTTTTTTTTTCATTCAAGTTTCCATAGATTTGAACTGATCAAATTTAAAAGTTAGCCTATTATTTGATATCATTTATTGGAATTTAATTTGGGGAAATCCTAATATTTTGAGCGTTGAACATTAAAATTGATTAATTCAAAAAGTCATTAAAAAGTAAAAATAAGAATAAATTAGAATTCTTCAGAAGTATTACCATAATGCAAAAAATTTACACTAAACAAATAGCCACTACGATGACCCTAATGAATATAGCAATACATTTACCTACTTCAATTAGTTGCATTCTCTCACGACACCCTGGTGTTTCGGCATCATCTCATCCGGTAAATAGCAACAAGAACTCTTCGTTTCCTGAAGTAGACCCACTAGAAATTGTTTTTCCACAAATCTTGAAGTTAAAGTATTTACTTCAATTAATTGTGAGCTTGTTTATAAGCTATGTTTTTAACAATTGATCGAATTAGTTTTTCGAGTTACAGTATTTCAATGTTAATAACACAAAATATGAAATATTTTGAAGAGAGACACGTACATTTCAACATATTTAAAAACAAAAATGATGAAGTAAATAGTAGTGACAACTTCCAGTTCTGCCGACTTTTTAATTTCGCAAAATCGTGCTTTTCAAATTACCCGATATTACTTCAAAATTTAATATTCTCATTAACTATGAAGGTTTCTGATAACTTCAAGATAATTTGCTCTAGCTAGTAAGTGTGCTAATTAATTTAAATGTCACACTTTATCATTCTTACAATATATATCCATTCTGTATCGAGAAAAAGACAAGATAATTGTTGAATTTGTAATCATTTCAAACTTCATTCCATTTTTTTCCACTTCTTGAATCCATTTTATTGGCAGCCTTGTAATTGATCGAATCAAACGATATTTGATTTAACCTGCACTTAACCGATAATAGAAATTTCAATAGCTACAATTGCTTCTGCGTAAATTCTTTAATAATTGTTGAAAGCAATTCGATGAAATGTAACGTTGGATAACGATGTGATTTAAAGATAGTTTTAATGACATTCATATATTTCTCATACAAACTATTTTCTTCATTTTACTATCTTATCTCATATAATTGACGGAAACACAAATTTCCATCATTTTGCTAATTAATTTAATTTAAATTTAAAGAAGACAAAAGACATATTAATGGCATACCTATGAATTGATCGTTAAGCTCGAAATGTATAAGAGAAAGAAGACTAACTTTGAAATAATTTTGTTTACTTATTTTGCCTCTTCTTTCATCTCTTCTACTCAACTGATATTGTCGTATAACACAATTATTATTCTTATGTTTACACCAATTTAAAAATAAAAATTAAGCATTACTTTAAGTTTTTATTGGACATATAATCATGAAATCATTTTGATGTTATTATAATACATTAATTATTATCATTATTTTTAATTACTCTAAACATTAAATGAATGTGTTTGAGAGTTTTATGTTAAGGGAATGAGTGAAGAATATTTGTTTTTACTTCGATCATTTTCATTACATAAATTTTACAAACTAATAAATTAATAAAAATATAAAACCAATAAATTTTATTAATGAATAAAAATAAATGATGGCAAAAGTATATTCTACTTCAATTCTTTAAGTTAATTATTTCTTATTGTTTTTACAATTCAAATATCCTAAATAAATTACAAAAGAAAAAGAAGCTAAAATAAAACTACAAATTATATTTTTGAGTAATTAATTGCTTGCAAAATAAACCTGCAAAAAAATATCGAAAAACAAACTAATTAATGAAATTAAATTTTCTTAATTTATTTGCTAAAAATTAAAAAAAAAAAACAAATATAATTGTCAACGAATAAAAATTTCATTAATTTTTAATTATTAAATTTAAATTTAATCGATCGTTCCCTTTTGTTTATTTTCCTAATTTTTGTTTGAAATGATAAAGTTGCAATGAAATGTTGTTCATTTTGAGGAGAAAAATTTTTTGAAGATATCTTATTTGGGCGGTACCATTGATACTTTGTCTGTCAATAGCCCCTCCCTTCAACTCTTCCGTCCACTCATCATACCATCATCCTATCATCAACACCTTGTCACTTACTTATCTCTCTTCCTTCAATTTCTATTTAAAACTTCTCCCTGTTCATTAGAAAGTAAGTATAGATTGATCGGATTAGTTTAAAATTATTTATCTAAATGTTTAATTATATTCTTTTAATTATTTACTTTTTATAATTAATTAATTAATTAATTCAATGTTCGAAATTTTTTGTATGATAATTGTAAAGCTTTTTGAAATGCTTCAATAACATTTCTATTTCATTCTTATTAGCATCGATGGAGAAGAAAGAAAGAGAGAGAGAGAGAGGAAAAGAGTGATTCTCTAAACTAGCTGATTGTCAACAATGTCAATTTTCAATGTTTGTTCAACTGCAAAAGCGAAGTAGTGATGGCAATAGTTTGGATGGATTTTCATTCGGTTGAAACCATCTCATCCATCCATCCATCCATCTATTCATATCCTTTCGATTCTTTCTCATTTCATGCCTAATACCGCCCTTCAAATCTATCCAATCATCTGATGATTTCTTCTGAATCTCAGTGACAGCATCATATAAAATTTCCTTGTTTACATAGCAAATTTTTGGGTTAATTATTTGGGCAGCTGTTACAGTTTATTTTCAAACATTGAAAATTGTTTTTAACGTTTATTTTGAATGGAAGAAAATTATCGTTCATCTTTTGATATTACTAATAAAAAATTTTATCATATCGTTTTTATATTTCAATTATTCTTCCAATAATAGCATTCGTCAATTTTTGATTTTTAAAACTTTTCTAAATTTAAATTTTGCAGAATTTAAATTTCCATTTTTATCATTTGCTTGCATCGGTGATATCTTGCCATTGAAGAATAACTTATAAATCTTTCACGCTTTAAAATAGCTCTGGATAGGCTACAAAATATGACATGAATAGTTTTTCAACGTAACAGATCAGGAATATTGTCTTGCTTTATTTAGCGCAATCTTATTTTGGTGAGCACAACATCGCAAGCTAACCGCGCGGGTATATAAACATATCAAATATTTAAGGAGGAAACGATGATCATTTTTCGTTGATAGATCTAAGAGTTGATAGATTATTGATCTACTTACAAGTTGTTTACCTTGTTTACCATAATGAATTAATTAATACATCTCCTTTCACTTACCGTTAATTACCTATCTATTTTACTTCCGTTGAAATGATCATTTCAATGATTTCGTTTGCTGTAATCTTTCAAATGGTAATTTTTCCAACTTTCAATTACTTTTCTCACATACAATTTCGCACTATACCTTTATTTAATTTTTATTTCTTTTTCTTCAGTAACAGTCTCAAAAATTTAACATTCAATCTTGCAAAATTTCTCTATTCCTACAAAAAACACATCCATTTTAAATTCTATTCATTTCTTAACTTATCTACCGCGATTTCTCGATTTATTGGAGAACAAAAAAGAAATCGATATTCATAAGATCGCAGACTATATTATCAATCTGTTAAAGAACAAATATTTGGATTGGTTATGAAAAGACGGCGTCTTATTTATGCAACAAATTATTTGTTTATATATTTGTATAGTGAAAGGTGAGAAATGAACGTGTAATTAAAAACAAAAATTCTAGTGAATTTTTTGATATAATTTTAGTCATTAATTTTAATTAATTATATATTAATTCTCGGAACTAATCTATTACGATTTTTTTTATTGGTAAGCAATTGCATTTCTTCGTTTGCTTATAGGATCGTTCTAAAATATTCAACAGAATTGTATTTAACAAATATATTAAAATTCAATATAAATAGAATTAGATGTTCATTTTCTGCATTTTCACGATACGATAATATTAATCTTCAAGTTTACTTTTTATAATTTACAAATTTGAAAATAAGTTTCGTCTAAAATTTAGAGATAAAATTTTTTTTTTAATCCTATAACTTTGTTTTAAAGTTAGTTCATTATTTTGCAAATTATCTTTTTATAGATTTACAAAATCATATAGTCAGATAGCTTGACGGATCCAATTTTTCGTATCTATCTTATACTTTACTAATAATATTGACTAATATTATAAGGTTCTAAGAAACTGAAGTAATATTATTCATTGATTTCAGACTAAAAATTATAGGTTACCGTATTTTCGGGTTTAAAGGT
The DNA here is from genome assembly GCA_916381525.1 of Cercopithifilaria johnstoni. Taxonomy (NCBI): domain Eukaryota; kingdom Metazoa; phylum Nematoda; class Chromadorea; order Rhabditida; family Onchocercidae; genus Cercopithifilaria; species Cercopithifilaria johnstoni. The sequence continues at coordinate 106,251 of CAKAEH010000445.1, forward strand.
ATGCGAATGTATGCATAGGTGTATGTGTGTGTATGTATGTGTGTGTGTATGTGTGTGCATGTGAAAGTGTCTGTAAGTGGCCTTTTCAAATTGTTTAACTACAGATTTTAATGATTCATTCGAGAATGACGAGAAAGTTTTCTTTTTTTGTAATCTTAAAATGAGGACATAATTTTCTTCATTCCTCATCACATCACTGTCACCACTGTCACCAATCATCTATCTCAATTAGTAATACCGGAGAAGGGCGGCTATATGCTTTTCAACACCTGTACATGTCAATCTCTGTATACTCTCTGTATGTGTCTGTCCGTACCATTCATTTCTTCTTACTAGCTTTATTAGCTGTACAAATAGGAAAAGTTAAGTGTAGGCGCAGTAGGACGCTTACAGACGGCCTCTATCACACAAAGCTTCCATATCTGAGATCGGTTTGTCAACCAATAATTCTCTCATCTCAGACTATCTGTAATGTTAGTTTATTAAAATATTTCATTTCATCTTTATCTTTTGTTTCAATTTTTCATCCTAATTTCTTTTAATTTAAAAATTAAAATTTTACACATTTTAAATTTTATTTCAATTTTCATAATCGTACAACCCTTATTGTTTTAGTTTCTTCTTTGAATAAAATTAAATGAAGGAATAATTTGATATGTTTTAAATTTAAGATATTTCTCATTTCTTCTTCATCTATTCCGATTCGATCCATTTCATTCATTTTAAAATTTGAAGTAATAAGCACGTGTTTTCTGGTCAGTCATAATGTTTTCCATCAATAAAGTATTCATAAAAAGGGTAAATATTTGATAGTGGTTTCAATTTGCCATGTTCTATTTACCAATTCAGCATCAGAGAAACTAATGAAATGATAATATTGACATTTCACGTCTATCCGTGTTTACTTTTAACGTATTAACCGTATATCATATCATTTTAAGTAACTAAATATTGATTGATTCTTATCAGACTTCAAATTGCTTGTGAAAAAAAATCATTGTACGAAATTAGCATTGCTTTAATTTTATATCTATTCATAAAGAATTTATGTGAATTATTTAAGTTTAACAATTTCTTCCTACTAAAGTTATCTTATCACATTTTTTTAATTACAATGAATTCAAATCATTTGACATTGAAAATTCCAAATTATGTTTATTCATACTATAAGCATAATTTTTAGAAGCAATTAGCGCTTATCAATTTACAACAGTTACGATAGATATATTAGACAGCCGAAAAAGATTATTGAGTGTAAAAAATTGAAGAAAAAAGCTACTTTATCTCTTATTACAGTCTAATAGAAAAAGAAGGAAAAGAAATCACAGTGAAATAATTATTTCAACAATGTTGAAAATGACACAGATACGGTATAAAAATGATGTCTTTTTTTTCTCAATATAATTCTTCCGTCAAGCTACCTTTCTCATCTTACCTTTTATTTTCTTTCTCTTCCTCCCTCTCTCTTTCTCCCTCTTTTCTTTTCTTTCTTTTATTAAGGCTGACGATAATAGTAATGGAGGAAAAAGTAGTACTTACAATACAAATGCATCATAAAGTTATATGCCCATTATTGAAAAGATGGAAAAAGGTATTTATAACATTGGATTCTGTTATCGGAACGATACGACAAAACTTTTGTAGCAGACTTTTTGATTTTTGGTTTTCTCTTTTACCATAATAAAATTTTTGTCATGGTCATTTATTTGATTATTAATGGTTGATGATGGTTGGAGTTAGAAGGAGTTGAAATGATTTTAATATTTTAACGAAATTTCTTTTCTGCTTCGCTTTCTTTTGCTTCTTTTCATTTGATAGCATATTTTCTGATATAAAATTTAGAGATATTTTTGTAGAATTTAAAACGGTGAAAAAGTGGTAAAACTGGAGTCGGCAAACATATTTGGTCTTTCTACGGCTAGTACGTCATCGGTTAGCGGTACAGGAGATACTGCAACTAATATGAATGTAATGCTTAATGCTACCGGTCTTGCATCTGCTTCAGCAGTTTCTGCGTCAACATTCGATTCAGCAGCACTTTATCAAGCACAAGCATCTACCTTAACACAGGTTTTTAATCATTTCATTTTTAGATCTATAAAATTGTAACTATATTCTCAAATAAGTAAATGTATGTAAATGAAATAAATTTGAGTGTCAAAAAATTAGAGTGAAAAATTTTAAAGTTTCTTAAAAACGATTTATGTAATTTCAAGAACTTATGATTGTTTTCGTAAAAGAATTGATCATTGATGCATATTTCGAATTCTAAGGTTTACTACTTCCAATCTATTTTCCCAATCTACATTGCATTTGTCTAGGATGAACTTATGAACTTTAAGATAAACTCATCGAGAATGACTTTCACAAATATCATCTCTCGGTACTACGCATACCTTTTTGTTTGACTTAATTGTTTGATTAAGCAAATCCGCTAACTCCGTCAACCCATTCTCATTTATATTTATTTACATATAGTAAATATATAGCATTGATGCATAAGGAATGAAATAGAAAAGGCAAGTGAGGATTTCCTAATTCTAGTACTTTTCCAGATTAACTGGCAAATAATCAAGAGTTTAGAAAACTGTATCAGGCTATGATATCATTGCAAATATATTAATATCAACTAAATAATCATAACATTTACATTCATTTTTTTTTCCTGCCTCTTAATGTGGTAGCAAACATCATCCTTTTTGTATATGCTTCTTTCCATTACGCATCAAAAATTTGCCTATTATAAATTTTGGGAATACCTATCAAATTGTTTGCTTTTGCAAATTATGCATTTTGAAGTACGTTTGAAAGAAGGTCAATAGTACTCATATCATTTAATGAATATGTAAGCTTTAATTTATTAATTATTACGCTCTGATTTGTTTCCAAATGATTTTTTTCATCTTTTCAACTTTTATTAAACTTATAATATTTCTATTCTGTTAATGAAATAATTCAATGATATTTTCTTCCTTTAAATTTTTGCAAATTTTAATTTATCATTCAAATTATTTAATTAAAAATATATTATAAGTTTATTAAATTTAAATCACTCTTGGATATCTTTCAAAGCCGGATAGATTTCCTCCATAAAAGATCTTACCTTTGACTACTCAAAAAAAAGCCGATTGTGACCATCATTTATAAGGGTGGACATTCAATGAACAATTTGGCAATACTTTAGACATAATTGGTTTGATGGTGGAACTCGAGAAAGGATGAAATTCAATATCGACGCAGCAATTGAGATTGCTGCTCGATGATACGGCTCAGTTACCGTAATCCTCTCGTGCCAGGCAATCTTTGGAGAAGTGGTGGGTTGGATGTTGTTGGGGTGGAGCATTTGTTGAAAGACCAATACAAATCATCACTTCCTCCTTCTTCAAAATACTCCTTCACTACTCATTCAATGATGATAATAATAATAATAATCTACACTTTCTTATTCCTATAACCATAATCACAATCATAATCATCATTTTTATCATAATTTAAAAATTAAAACTCAATCTTTTAATTAATTCTTAATAACACGAAAATTTTTGATAAAATTATGAACTCCAATTATCAAAAATTTTAAATGAGAATATCGAATTTCAAATTTTGTATCCTAATCTATTTTTATAATCATGATTGAGTGCTGTGATTATGATTTTAGCAGTTATTTCAATTATGATTTCAGCTCTCTTATTGTATTACAACCATTTTATATAATTATATCGATGGATTTGGTCAAATATATAGAACAAACTTGGTTTTTCATCTTTTTATTTGATCATAAAGTAACCCGCGGAATGTTTGATGTTTAATGCCATAAATTCACTAAGGAATAAGAGAGAAAAGGATAAGATCTCAGGAATTCCCTTATCAATCATTTCCTTATCAGTAGTTAAGCAAATAGTTTCAGGGTATGACAGCGCAAGACTATGCTTCAGTAATGCCAACTTATTCAACCGCTCTATCCGCTTACAATCAATACCCTTATCCATCCAGTAACAATTTAGCCAATGGAACATTACCAACTTACTATACCTCAAATTACATGAATCCTGTTAATCAAAGTGAGTGTTAATTCTTTTCCATATGTTATCATCATTGATAATTTGACAGAATGTAAATTGTTGCAGCTTTTGAAGTATTCTTGATGTTTTAATTATTGAAGGGAAAAGAAATGGTTCGAAATGGAGGGTTTCGGATTTTTTTGTTTTAACTTTCAAAAAAAACTTTACCTGTAAAACTCCAAACTTTTGTCTTTCATTATGTTTGAAAGCTCTGATTTGCATATTCCAATTGTACGCGAAAGAAATGGCTTCATTAAGAAATTAATCAATTTAAGGCTACAACAGTTTTGGAGTAGCAAGCGGAATATCGCCTCTAGCTTCAACTACCAATCGAACATCCTCTACTATTGTTAATAATGCATCCACTTCTGCTGCAACTGCCGGAAGTTCCACTTCGGCGATTGCTGATTCATCATCATCACTCACGCAAATATCCCAAAATTGTCGTTCTTCTCGGGTCACCTTCAATGAACAAACACAACAGGAACTTGTAAGTGTATCGTAAAATTTGAATATCAAGTATTCTAAAGTTTGAGGCACAAACATTGCTGCAAAATTAGTTGGTATAAGCAAGTGCTTATTCATAATCTCTCTTTTAAGGATCAAATCATAAAGCACTTATAACAATTATTTCATTCGAATTATTTGATATTCATGTCTGCAGGCTCAGATGCGTACTTATAATGGTAAAATAGGCAATGCAAAGCCGCCATTTTCATATATCTCACTGATAACGATGGCAATTCAACGATCCGAATCTCGTATGCTAACACTTTCAGAAATCTACCAATTCATAATGGATAATTACGCCTACTACCGACAGAACCAGCAAAGGTCAGCCGGGTCAGTGCTTATCAAAAATTGCTGCCTACTAAACAGACTAGCCATCTGTTGCTATCTGTATCATTATTATGGTATTCTAAACAATGCCGTATATTTTGATAATCTACAAATTTTCTATCCGTTCGCTTTTCATAGATATCCTCTTATTATGATATATTTTTGGACCATTAATATATTCTCCAGCAATATCTTGAAGAAAATATGATACATGTAGTTTTATTCAGATGGCAAAATTCGATCAGGCATTCACTTAGCTTCAACGATTGTTTCGTCAAAGTACCCAGGTAAACATTAAAATTGCTAAATTCATTATCATAATTGTGCTTACTGACAACTTTTTCGGCAAAAATAATCTCTGGGATGATAAATTAATTGCAAATTTTGGCATAGGACACCGGATAAACCAGGAAAAGGTAGTTTCTGGACTCTTCATGAAGACTGTGGTAATATGTTTGAAAATGGATGTTATCTGAGGAGGCAAAAGCGATTTAAAATCAATGATGGTAAACCAAAAAATAAGAAAATTAAGGTCAGTATTAATTTATACTTATGTGTTTTTATCATTTTAAAACTATATCGTAGTGATCAGTAAAATCCATTTTAGTTATTTTAGTAAATTTGCAACGAATATAGAAATATTCTTCTATATTTATAGAATGGACATGGCGGAAGAACGGGTCAAATAAAGGAAGAGCACGATGAAGATGTTGCAGATAATAAAGGGGTCAGTAATGCAAGTGAAATGAAAGTTTCAAGTAAAACGCAACAGCCCGATACGGCATGCTCACCACCAAGCGAAGTAAAATCTTTTCTTCATTCTCAATTCTGCTATTCTTCAATTTTCTATTTCTTCATAAATTTCACCTTATAAGTTACTTCGATTTGCTGGATCATTTTTGTTATTCTACATTAAAATGTATTCAAAAAATTCAAAATTTATTTTTGAATAACGAAATGAAATAGAAATTAATGAAGTTTGATGTAATATCTCATTAACAAAGGCCTGTTTTCGCTTGAACTTCATTTTAAGCAATCTAAAAATTCCACTGGTTTTTAATTTCTACTGGTGTTATCATCATTAAATTCCACTGATTTTTAAAGTTTAGGCTGAAACAAGTACCAATACCGATCGTATTATTGCCAGTGGCACAACTCCACAGCTAATCAGGACCCAGCAGCAGGTAATGCAACCTGTGCAGTTACCTGCTACCACTTCATTGATAGCACCTACCGTAAGCAGTCAACCGACAAGTGTCATTTCAGCTGTGGGAACCGTACCGGTGAGTTTGAACTTTAAATTTTTAATTTTAATTTGTTTAATTTTTAAAATGAAGCAATTTGCAGCAAATACAAATAGCAGAAGTTTTTGAACAGTCTTTTAGCTTAGAGAGAAAATTAATCTGTAGAACCGCTGTTCACAATTTGATCCTAAGAGTTGAACAGCTTCAAAATCAACTGATGAAAACTCAACTATTTTGGTGATACCTATGATGATTATGCTTATCATTAAATTATATTATTATCTAATCATCGTATTTCTTAACCATCATATCATAATCATTAATAATAATAATTATTGTTACAATCGTTTTTATTATTGCTATATTACTACTTATATTATTATAATTACAACAATTTTTAATCATAATAATATTTATTAATTACTACAGATCAAAAATTTTACATCTATCTACAACAATATTAAATTTTACATATTAATATCCAGAAATCAATAGATGAATCTTTTTTAGATGAACCCTTATGCCAGTCAATATCCATCCTTTGGATTGTACTCGAATGGTGCGATGACCGCTGTGCCAGATTTATCACAGACGACATTACCTACTTTAACACCAAGTGCTTTCCGTATTGGAAGTCTTATCGATAATTATAGTATGTACAATAACATGTATGCTACACAACCGAGTAATACACTTAACGATTACCCTTATCAGCAAACATTGTATAGGTAGGTAACATTAATGTATTTTTTTGAATTTATCAATCTTTCATCTTCTTTGCTATGATATCAATCTGAGTATAATTAATCAACTTTGAAGACAGCGAAAGCTGCAAAAGTTCGCAGCAGTATATGAAGTTCAATTTTCGAAACTTTGTAGCTAATTACGATTTATCTGCATTTTATATCTAATGATATCAATAACTCTTCTTAACATAAACTGATAATCATGTGAATTTTATATTTGTTTATCGTTAGGCTAATAAATTCTTTACAGCTAACAACCGAACTAATAGAAAAAATTTTTTTATAGTTTTTAATAAATTATTAGAACTTTTCTAGAGGCTATATATTCTAAAGTTCAAAGTTCATAGAGAACAATATTGGCTGGTCACTTGGTATAGATTATTACTTTATTTGCATAAATTAATTATTTTTCAGTTCGAATAATCCAAATTCATTGCCAAATTTGTAAAAAGAGCTTAAAAGAAACAAAAATTAAAGGATATGGAAGATGGAAGGAAGGTTAGTCGGTTAATTTGCAACTAATTAGTAGTGCCTCATCTCAACAACTGGTCACTTCTGTGAATGTACGATTTCATATTTGTAAACATAATTTGTTCTATGCTTGTTATAGGAAATATTTCATTCTTTGTCTTTTCTTTTTCAATGAAATGATTCGAATATTTGCGATAAATTTCAATCTAGTTAATTAATTTTAATTGATTCATTAATTTTCACTTTCTTTTTTGACTGTCACTTCAAAGTTCAAATAATTTGACAGTAATTTTCTTTTTGTGAATTTTACCTAAAATGCTATTTAAGTTGCCTTAATCATTTAATTAATTTAATCAATATCATCTTTGAATAACTTTTAATCTATCATTTATATAAATTTTTTGATCGGATATAGGAAAATTAGATGAAATAAGAAAATGTATGATTTCGATGATCGCCCTTATGATTTATTTAAATTTCTCGTAGAAAAGTTATCGTTAGAAATTCATGAAAATTTGAACTTATGAAGTTGAAAGAAAAATTAAAGAAATTTTTTAACAATAAAATATCTAACTGTGATATATTTGAATAAATAATGAAACAGAATTGTTTTTGCATGTAATATTACTTTCATTATTTTATTGATTTAATATTTATTCGAATTTTTTGTTTTTCCTTTTTTGGTGACAAATTTTTTCAAAAATTAAATTATTTTCGGATAGTCATTCCTATAATTTTAATTTTTCGATTAAAATTTTAATTCTCAAAAGTAAAATGAAATTAAGAAAAGAGAAATGAGATTGATCATTATTATAATCAACATTGTTATCAGGAATGTTTAGTTGTTGACATAGTAGAATATTTTGTGCAACCTAATTAATTATACCATTGAAATAGCCTAAAATTAGCCTTCCAAAGTTGATTAATAATGCATTATCAAATCATATCACTTAATCAACAATTCATTCATTGAATTTAATGATTATTAAATTTTTCCTTTTCAACTTAGGCAAATAAATTAAACATCCTGTCATCAATTTTCATTCTACCATTCAGAATTCAAGCTACACCAATGTTACTACGGTTTTATAATTTTTCATTCTTTTCTTCGCTATACATTATTTGTTGGCATTACTATCGGCGATCTGTTTCCTTTATGGCAGTTAAATATTTTTGAAGCATTGTACGATAGTGCATCACAATATTATAATTTAATTTGTAAATTTGAAAATGAATATTAAAAATTCTAATCAAACTTGATTTTATTTATACGATTGATCGATTTATTAAAAACAAACATAAAATTGATACATGTCTAAGCGATAATTTTTACTTGAATGGTGCTATGAATGTTGAATAACGACTGTTGTTTGTTGTAGTTAAATTAATAATAACAGTGTTAAATAATAATTTCGATTATTCGTGTTTTTGATATTAGTTGTAACCATTCTGAATAAATAAAAATTTAAGCAGTGTTTGCTGAATATCAGAATTATTATTAAAATCATTATTTTCATTAATCAATCAATCAAAATCATTAATCTTTAGTTTCTTCTAATTACTTTAACTTTCTTCAGAAAGTTACAGATTAAAATTTTGCAATTTGCTATTTGCCGAAAAATATATTGATGATTGCAAAATTGTCCATTAGTATTTCGTTCAAACAAAATATGAGACTAAATGAATTCCAGCTAATTAACTAACAGAAATTCGAAAAGGAATGATCTCAGTAGGTAGGAGTTTCATTTCATGACCTCATTATTATGACCTTTTCTGCACGAATTTATGGCCCTTTAAGTGCTAAGAAATTTACATTCCATTATAACTGTTGGAGGAAGTGTAATGGAACACTACATTGTTTTTGGGAAGTAATGTAATAATAACAATAAGTACTTGTGCACCAAATTGCGCTACAGGCATTTCTCCACTTAATGGATACATGTTGTGGTTGGAGTATGAAAACATACAACAAATGGATGGTCATATCAATAGATCCAATAGATCGAAACTATTATTATCAGGTATGAGGAAGGTAGAGGACAATGAAAAGGAAGGGAAAGGTGAAGTTCAAGTTAGCATTTCCTTCCTTCTAACTTCCGCACAATCTTACAATCTTTCCAGTTGTGTAATACTTCCCTAACAATAGTCATTTGTAAAACGATGAATGAATGGGTAAACAAATGAAAATAAAAAGATCCAAGATGAAACTGAAAGAATTCTAAAGGGATCATATCAGCATATATCATGAAATCATCTCCACCTAGATTCATCACTTACTACGCAATCTGAATTGTAGATGAAGATCAAGTACTTATCATTCTGGTTGATCACGTGTTGCAAGCTACCCCAACATGCATGCCACTACGAATGGAAGTTTCAGTGCAGTTTAGTTTGTTTTTTGGCCAATGAATTTGCCATTTATTTATGTATTACCGAAGAAATTCTGGAAGACATAATGTTGAAGATCCAATAATATAACGGCATATCTGCAATATAATGACTAGAGAAACCAGGTTTCGCATTTTAAGGAACTTTCCCTTCAATCTTAATTGATTCACCATGGACACGACAATAACAGAATGCAAAAGCAATTAATTTCATATTTTATTACGAAAAATTTGAAAAATGCAGAGGAAGAAAATTTTTACAGATGAATAGAAACATCAAATGAGCAAAATACGCGTATTTTGGGTGTAATGGTTAAATAGTTGAGGGGTAAGGGAGTCGAAACTTGCATAAGTTGCTGTTTACAGTAGAATTTTTATTTCGTGTCGAAATTCATTTAAAAAAATATCCATGAGATTTCTTAAACTTTGTCAAGACAAGATATCAATTACATCCCATGGGAAAAATATCTACAAGGATCGGTAAAAATAAGAAAGAAAATAGACAAATTCAAAGTGTGACATTATAGCACGCAATTTGAAAATTAACATATAGAACAAAAGAATGGAAAAATGGAATTCAATTTCCGATTTTAGGAACAGAGAAGATAAGAAGTTGCTGATTTTACCTATAGGGTGCAAAGCTAGCTTCTCTGGCGTATTGATTTTGACCAATCTTATAAAATTCAATCGAATAAGATGAATCAGGTACGAATTTCAAGTTTGTTTTAAAATAGTTGAGTTAGAAACCTTTAGAAATATTTGAATTGAAGCTCACAAAGTAAATAGCAAATAGAATTAAATTAAAGACGGAAAAGCAAATAGAATTAAATTGAAGACGGATCCTGTTTTAATTCAAAAAAAAATGATGTAGATGAAGAAAAGAATCTCATCACGGAGTAGTATTACAACATAAATCATTATAGCAACAAAGAAATCACGCCATTATTCCCGACATATTTTATAAGAAAAAACGATGCATCACAACATATCCGTACGATGTAAATTAGCATTCAGTGTTTGTGACATAATATGTATTCAACCGCTGAAATAAATACTTTAAGTACAACATCAAGAAATACGATGGATAGAAATTTAATAAATTTCACTATCAATTCACATATATTGTTCAAGCCATATGTAGTATATTAAATCGCAGCATAATACGGTATTTTACTTCTTTCTGATTTCGGAGACAGCTTCAATGCCACTATCAACAACAATATATGCTGTAAGCAATCTATATGAGCTTAATAATTCGGAATACAATAAATACTAAATACTTGATCGATTGATATCAGGAACACAAGTAGAATAAGTGGAACAAAAATGTTATGCTTAAGCAACGAGAAATAAAAGTAAAAGCTCATAATGACGAAAAATAATAAGTCATAAATGAAATGAAACCATGAAACATTTTGAAGCAAAGCGATCATTCGATCGTCCTTGATAGGGAGAGAAATTATGGGAAGAATCACGATCAGAACCTGCTTATATATGGGCTAGACTAGGACAAGAGGAGGGGGACAAAGAGAGAAGAATATACCAACTGAGGACAAATATTAGTTTTATTCATGTTTAACGAACAAATATTAAATGTAGAATTTATTTAGGGTTTTACCTCCCATCTGATAAAGAAATAAATAAATATTTACTGTTTTACACCGTCAAGATAAAGTAAGCAGTTTGCTTTTTATTATATTTATAGTTCCTTACATGAAATTATTTCAACACAACAACATGTTTACAAAAATATTTCATTCTCAAATTTCTCTATCTATCTCTTCTTATTTTTTGTACAAATAAATCAAGCATTAAAGAACCAAAATCTTTAACAGAGGAAAAAAAGTTTCAAGCAAAAAGCAATCATAATATAATATAATTAAAAATTGTTTTCATCGTTTCACATCAGTTTTCCTATTTTTTAAGACCTTGTTTTTCTTACATTCTTCTCCAATCTTTTGTCATTTTGTGAATTTCATGTAAATATGCAACAATCAGTTGCTGAAAATTCACTGAACTAATGCTCGGGAAGAAAAATCAATACATACTTATCTGAATAACATCGGAAATGTTCTCATATCAGTTCTTAACGAGTTAACAAAAGCATTTCTATTTTAAAATTAAATTTCTCCTCTACTAACTCTAGCATTTTGCTTGTTTGAACAGTGATTTATTTGTCACAATAACTTTACTGCGTATTGTAATGAATTACTGTAATGCAAATTACTGTAATGCTTTCTCTTCATGAGTATTTCAGGCTTAGTCATTTGCTATACTGACGAAATGTCTCAAACAGAAGTCCAACTTCAGTAACCAGTTTCTTTTCACCTCCTACTCACGAATCTCAAGAACTCTTTTATTGTTAAAGTCAGCTGGGAACTAATTCTAAGTACAGTAAACCACACCTATCTCGAAACTCTATCATATTACCAAATAATAAAATTGTCCTTACACACAACCAGTCACTTTAGTGCACTTAAAATTATTTTGCAATTTTTGATCTAAAAAAAATTTATAAAAGTCGATCTTTCCACTTTCTCTATTAGGAAGCTATAAAGGTAACTTGCGTCTCTTCTATTACTACTGATACTTCCAACATTATCCCTTATAGCGGAATCAATTTGTATTCCTCATTCCACTTCCTAACCTCTCTGTCCCTTACCAGAAATGTGTTGTTCGGTATCATCTTAAAAAACTGTGTGAAATTTAACTTTTAAAGCGTTTCAATGTTAACTCAGCATCTCTCTCCCTTGTTAGCATGAGTAATACTAAAAACTGTTCAATCATCTGCGCATGACTTTGCTGTCGGCTAAAATAACCAAAACAACAAGAACGCAAAATGATTCCTTATAGCGGAATCAATTTGTATTCCTCACTCATTCCACTTTCTAATCTCTCTCCCTTTCTCCGTTCTATTCCACCACTGCCATTGCTCTTATGCAAACAAAACTCAAGCAGTAAAGCAATACAGTGCCACTCACGGAGACACACAGATAAGCACTAAACCAATACCAAAACGATGGCGACAAGGACGAGAAGCTCGTCATCCGAAACCATATTATATCTTATACCTTCCCTGAAAAATCGAACCGGAGGGGTTGACAAAGAATATGAATCAAAAGATCATGTTTAATTATCTACACCTACAGTATTTGTTAATGATCAAATAATATTTCAAACATTGCAAAGTTGATGAATGAATAAATATGATCTAATAATAAATATCAAATGTGTTCCAGAAAAAAAAACTTCTTTGGATATAGAATATTGTTTTGATGCTCTGTATGATTATTTCACATTGATGAACTAACTTTAGAGAAATGGGCTGACGAAAATTAACTCATAAAAACAACAGTGATGTGTATCTGATCTTAAATTCATCAGTACAAATTATCGATCTTCAGCAGAAGTCTTGCAAAACGGTATACGAATAATAAACCTGATTCAATAACTTTCATTTCATTTTTTTCCTTCATCCTCAACTAAATATATTTAATTGGAATTAAATGAAAATCAACATTTCATGAAAATGAGAAATCTTCAACAGATAAATTATTACAAAAAGAAATTCTAGAGCTAGAGCTCTAGAATGTTCATAATAAAATGTTCATAATGATTAGATGAAGAGATACTTCAAGACGCTAAGACATCCTATAACGCAGCAACTCCTTCTTAGCTCTCTTTGAAATCACCAAAAACAAACCAATTAAATATTTGAAAGGAATGCATTATACTGGATCTCTATTGCTGTTGATGTTGCTGCATGGACTGCAATTTCCGCCTGAGGACGACGATTAACCTATGCTGCCTGAAAAACGAAACAAAAATTGGCTCGAAAACTCAAAAAGTGCAATATTGATAAGTTCATTATCCTGAACTTTTTTCCATAGAAAGCATATCAAAATGTAAAATATACTCTAAGCCGAACCAACAAAACAAACTAAATCATTCCCTATCCAATAACAGTTCATCCACTTTTACAGATCAAAGTTAGAAATCTAAAAATCTTAATAGGGATTCAAATTAAAATAAATTATCCCAAATCAGCATAAAAATTCGCACAATGTGAGCTAAAATTTTAATTAAAATATATATAATACAACTCATTAAAAAGGTCATAAAATTGACGAATAATTACAGATCAGATCAGTTTGTAAGGGTGAAAGATCATTATAGCCCACTTACTACAGTAATCCATACTTGTCAAGCAATCACAGTAACCTAGAAATTTTATGAATCATTTTTACATTTGTGTGCAATCGGAATACATCACTAATGTAATAAAAAATTCGATCATAAATTTATTAATGATTTCCTTTAAGGACGGTCGGATCAGGCATTACCATAAAATGATTCTTATGAAATGAGATGAATGAATAGAAATGAATAAAATTAATGAGAACGAAATGGGGCCAAAATGTGTTGAAGGAAGTAATTTTTCATGAACATCAAAGGTTGAAGCCGACCGAGGTCTACCAAGGATGATCACGATTAGCTTAACGACTACTTTAAGTAGGGATATAAGTACGGTAAAAGGTATGCCACGTATCAGCAAAAGACATAAATGAAAAGCTTTCAGGTTATATAAGCGAAATTGAAGAAGACAAAAAGAAACAGCCGAAAATTCGGAGTAAAAATAATCAAGATAGCATTTCCCATCCTTAAAACAACTATCGTATTTCTATCATAAGGACCATTTAAAACCTTCGCGCTCTACTTCTGATCTCCTGCAGTGCCTTAAGTATAACGAACTATTGTTGTACTATGTACTGACTTTTTGCTGAAGTGACACTTGAAACTGCTTAATAAAAACTTTTTTGTTTTTTTTATTTTTATGGGAAATTATGGAAATGATAGTAAATAAACAGAAAAATGATTATGCATAATTATCTTCCGGAACGGAGGCGATCAATTCTCTTGTTTGATCCTACCATTCATATTTGTACATATTTTAATATGAACAACTGACTACTAAAAAGTTTCGAACTTTAAGTAGATAAATCATACATATTCGTTATTCCAATTCAATACCAAGTCATAAGATTTGTTTACAATCGATAGACACATAGACAATTTTATAATGTTCCACAAGTGGCATAATACGTAATTTCAGAATCTGGAAAGTCCATCTTATGTAAAACATATTTATAATCCGACTAAATGGTTGCGCATTAAAAGAGGCACCGAATTGGAATATGCAAGCATAGTCCCGTTTCTTAAACCTTCACGCTCCATAGCAGCGCCCTACCTGGATAACAAAACTTTTGAGCACTTTGTCAAGTACATGTTAATAAATTCATTACAAAGCAATAAGTATGAATTAGGGACCGTCTGCCTTGACTACCTCATATTTTCTGCAATTCGTACACACGTATCCATTATATCTCTGTAGTGAATTAGTCCAAGGAAGAAACAAAAATTTGGGACCATTTTAGGAATAAATTTTTGTTTTGTATTCTAAAATAAAAGAACCCAAAGCTGCAAAAGATTACACTCATGGAACGATTTCTAAGAAAGCAAATGACAAATATTACGTTTTATTTTTCCAATCGATAGATTACCCTTTATTCTTAATCCAATTGCATCCTATTTTTCATTTTGAGGCATATTCTTTTTCAAAAAATAAGACGAATAAATTGATTTAAATCAATTTTAGTATGCTTTAAATTAAAATATAAAACTTTACATACGGCAATATTTTTGAAATTTCTTAATAAATTCCATAATAAATAAAAATAAACCTTTCACAAGATGGTGTATTTTTTAAAATCTAAAACTTCTATTTCGCCGAAGAAAACTGAATTAGTACAACTATAATACCAATTTAGGTCAAGAAGCTAAAATAATGCTAACAGTTCTCTTTGAAAAATGCTTCTCTTTCTTTCTTCAGTTACATAACTTCTCGAATGCATTTGTTTGGAACGAATTTTTTATTGATTTCTTAACTATCTTGTGTAAACTATATTACGTAATAATCAGCAAATGTTCCAATCACTTCGTCGATCGACATTAACGGACGATGTGCTATGGTAAATGCAATATGCACAAGTTATATTTTCGATAGGCTATGCTAAATCCAGTCTAAATCTTCTAAAAGAAAGAGAAAGTAATCAGTCAGAATTATCGTTAGGTTTCTGTTAGTTCAGATTATGAGCAGCTGTTTTGATGATTATTTTTGATGATTATTGACTAATGATTATCATGGCATCAAAGTGCAAAATCAAATCACAAACTGTTTTATCATTTATTTGTTCAGTTATTTTGTTAATCAGTTAATAGTTAAGTGAGAATGAGAGAATAAAAGACTTCAGTTTCCATCACTTATTAATTAGTGCATTTAAGGAAAGTAGAAAAAACAAATTCTTTTGTCTTAACAAAAAATTCTTCCAGAATTTTCAGTCTTGCTTAGATTTTCGATTAACTCAGATAAGAAACCTCACTATTTTGATCCTTTCCGTACGCTTGAAAAATATTTAACCTTATAATTTATGTATTTTCATGAGCGCTTCTATCATAATAACGTTAGGAAAAGAGAGGAAAAAAAAAGAAAGAAGGTAAAAGCGATATTCCGCTGAAACGTGAACTATAATATATTTGGGAAAAGAGTTGGTGAAGGATAATATGTTGTGTAAACATACTTCATTTGGGATACAGATGAATGAATGCATGAACAAACGAGAAGTCAGAAAACACCTGTGGTGCAGGGGTCAAACCCTCTAAATGTGTGGGAACACCACACCAGAAAGTTAAAGCTAAGCAGTTTATTTGCCATGAATTAGAAACATCAATTAATAAAAAGAAGTCAAAATCGAGATGTGAAACAGAAACTGAGAAATTAGTTTTGGACAGGAATATTGAACTCGAATACTATGAAATGTGAGTATTGCACTATGTACTGTTTTGGGTCAAAATACAATCTTAGATGACAGATCAGGACCTAAAGCACATATTCAGAGGTTTACAAGCCCAAAAAGTTACCTTGATATATAACTCAATCTCAGTAACATCATGAGCACTCCGTGAATTTGTTGAGAGTTGGCAGACGGTTTCACACTTCTGTTTTCATAGGTATTTTTATGTTTTGATATTATAATGTTATCTCGGCGCCATTGAAAGTTTGATTTTAGAGAAACCTAAATTACTTGACTGAAAAGATTCAAATCAAAACATAACGCTACTTACATTTCGACATCTTTTTTCAATTTCTTATTTTCTTCCACCAACGATACCTGCAACACTCCATCGGTTATTTCATTCCCAATCCTTTTACGAGGTGGTGGTGTGGGAGTGTTCCATGCTGCTTCTAATCTGAAAACCTGCTTTTGAGCACATGAGATATAAATAAGGAATAAAAATTCCAAAGCAAAATGAAATACTTTCAAATAACAACTTAACTTTATTGCTCAAAAATTTCTAAGGTTTATAGATAAGTATGCAAAATCTTGAAACCTGGTTACGTTATCCTCCGATTCTTTCAATCTCTCTTCTATATCCGATTGTTCCGATATTTCCTTGTTCTCCTTCAATTCTCGTTGCATCTCATCCATTTCCTTTCGTATCCTGAAATTCGAAGGCACTCTAAATAAAAAGAACTTCCAATCCCTCTAATTAAATACGTAAACTTGGAGACGAGAAGTATTCGAAAAATGTTTTCCTTACGAACTTACAGATCTAATTCTTCATAGGTTTTGTTAGTTGGATTTACCGAATTTAAATTATCTTTATAAACAACTAGACCGAAATCTTCTGAAAGTTAGTAAATGGTACTTCCACTAACAGTTGCATTACACTGAGATATGTTGCACCGATTAATAGAACATTCCAGCGAACAATAAATGCCATACGATATACAAAAAACTTCATCATGTTCCTTTGTTTCTAATATTTTTTTCGCTTTTTAAATTCACCTTTCGTTTTGGTTTCGTAATTCTTCATTTTCATCCTTCATCAACTTCATCTCTCGTTTCAATGTTTCCATTTGGTTATTCGACTTTACTGTCCACTCTTTGTCATACTGCCGCAACCGCCTCTCGAAATCATCCGTAAGCCTTCTCAATTCCTCTCGATTTCCCTCCTGTAACAATTTCTCTGTACACTTTCAATGTTCATCATGATTTTTCAGCAATCCTCCTTTTGTAAGATAATCTTGCATACTCTGTTTTTTTACTACTTTAACAGTTCACTTGCAAGGTGAGCATTTTCGGTCATTAATTCACTTAATTCAAATGATTCAATCTCAAAGATGACCTATTCATTTCTAAATAAATAAATTGCATGATGGTCTGGAAGCTTTCTTAATCAATTCGATCGCAAGTTACATGATTGCAGAAAATATTGCAAATTATTCTGTAATTTCTAGAAGAAACGTATAGATTGCTTGAAGTAAGGAATGTGCACTTACTAGAGATTTCTTGAAAGTACCTATATGGTTGTTAAAGTAGTTGTAAATATGACAACCAAATAGTAATTTACTGTATTATCATTATCTATCTTTTGGAAGCTAAAAAAAATATTCTATTAAATCAGCCCACTACAACATCTCTTCATTTATAACGTATCGCATACATCAAAGATTTCTGAATTCTGTCTTCTTAAGCTTTCACCTGCCTTTCCGCTTCCTTTTCTAGAATATTTCTTGTCTTCAGTGCGTTAAGTTCATTTTTGAGACGTTCAGTTTCATCCAAAAGACGCACTTTTTCGGTACCTGAAATTTGAATTAAGATTTCGAAAGGCCATATTTTCCATTATTACACAGACAAATTCGATCCGCAGAGAAAATAGAAGATTGACGAACTAGTGTTTCCAAATCCAATAGTGCAAGGGTGAAAGAGGAATACAAAACAGTCTCTTTTAAATTAGATCTACCTTTCACAGCTAAATAAGCACCACAATCATTACTGTTTTATAACGAACCTAAATCGATGATTCGTTTTCGTTCAACTTCCAATTCGTTGCTAAGTCTTTTGATCTCCTCACTGAATGTTTTATTTATTTTGGCTATCTTTTCAAATTCTTCTTTCTCAGCTTGCGCATTTGCTTCGCTCTTATCGCACTCCAATTTCCATTTCTCCTGAAAAAACTTTCATAACTAGAACTAGTTGTCTGTTAGAAATATTTGACTTGAACAACAATGTCCGTAGATTTAATTTTAAAACTTTTTACTGTTTACAGCATGAAAGTCAATATTCCACGAATCCCCATCCTCTTATACTTATTTCAAAAGAGAGACGTACTTGGTTGCAGGGGAATAAATCATTCTTCCAAAAATTAGGGACGATATTATACACTTCATAAGATGTGACAAATTAAATGTATTTTCGAACAGCTATTAAAATCAAAAGGGCTATGACCACACCTCGATGGTCTGAATTTGTTGGCGCAAATCATGGGGTTCATGTTGCCGATCACTCTTAGTTTGAACTTTTAATCTTGCTAATTCCTGAGCTTGACGCTCACCTTCCGCTATCGCTTCATCTAGCTGTTGTCGAGTTACTTCTAGCTGCATCCGTTCGCTGTAAAACAGAAAAACCCTCAGATCTAAGATCCCATACACAAACTTCTTTCGTTAGAAAAATCTCTCCTCTTTCTTCAGCAAAAGGATATATTACATAGTGTGCAATACAGTAATAAAGGTAATAAAACTATTCCTTGAAAAAAAATTCCATTCGATCTGAATAAAATTTAATAGGAAACAGTAGGGAGTAACGTACGACACAGAAAGAGTTAGCGACAGCGAAGCGGGAGGTAAAGCTCTGAAACCCTAAAAAACTTTGATTTGAACTTTGAATTTCCTAGAAATTCTTCGTGAAACAACAAGCTCTATAATTAGATACGTTGAAAGAATATGAGCATGGCAACATATGAAAAGTATGATGCCACTAAATAAATAAAGCGTAATAAATACCGTTTGTACTGATAAGAAACCAATAATGCATAGCACAGTGACATTAAGTGATAAGGAGGAAAGTTATTGATTCCAATTGCTTTTCAATTTTAGTGAAGCTAATATAAAGCAAAGGTATGGTTTTTGCGATATTTTAATCAGCTTAAGGCTTCAAGTGATAGAAATATGAATTCAAGAACGGAAAAAAATGAACGTCAACAAATCACATACAAATGTAAACATTACAGTAAAATACAATCAAAACTGCACCATCTGTTGACGAGTAAAATGTAGCTGTAAGTTAAGGATAGAAGCATGTTATAGCATATAGTATACCTTTTGTTCGATAAAAAAATCATCAATAAAGTTCTAGCAAATGAAAATTGCGGACAGATAAGAATGGATGAGTGTTTCCTCATCTAAACAACGGTTAAAGGGAAATTTATTATAATTACCATGAAAGCCGTTCCATTTCCTTCAGTTGCTCGAATGCTTCTGCTTTTAGCTGCTCTTTTTCCGTATTGGCAATATTTAGGAAATTTCTCAAATGGTTCACTTCCTTCGAGAGATTTTCAGACTGCTCTCGTAATCGTTTCACTTCTGCCCCTGATAGTTCATAGGCCTGACGAGCTTTATCCAATTGCTGATTAAGATCATTCA
Source organism: Cercopithifilaria johnstoni (assembly GCA_916381525.1). Classification (NCBI taxonomy): domain Eukaryota; kingdom Metazoa; phylum Nematoda; class Chromadorea; order Rhabditida; family Onchocercidae; genus Cercopithifilaria; species Cercopithifilaria johnstoni. The sequence goes on from CAKAEH010000445.1 coordinate 126,543, forward strand.
CTTCGTCAGTATGCTTTTTCATGTTTCCATTTTCCATTTCGACCAGTTGCTCTTTTAATTCCGTCAACTTCACTTTCAATGATGAACATTCATCGAGAAGATTTTTATTTTCAAACTCGATCACTCTATTTCGTTCTTCTAGACGACTGCTTTCTTGAAGACGTGTTTTGCAAGATCTTATATCATTTGTTAAAATTTCAATATCTTTTTTCAAACTAGCAATATCCAAATCTCTCTCTTCTACTTCTCGTTTATACTGTTCCCGACATTCTTGAACATTCGCTAATTCCGCCTTTAGCTTTTCAATTTGTTTCTCAAATGGATCCAAACATTTCTGGTTTTCAAGTTTATCACTTTTTATATCCTTTTCCGTTTCTTTAATCAAATCCAAAATTCCTTTATTTTCCTGAATGGTTGCCTGGAGCATCTGAATATGTTTCTGAAGGCACTTTCTGTCCATTTCTTCGTCTCTTATTTGTTTTTTCAGAAAAGCTAACTCTGCTCTAAGACTCCAAATTTCACTACTAGACTTGGATTTCCAAAGTTGTTCATTGACAGCATCCGAACTCCTATTTACCTGACAATCAAAATTATCAATTTCTTGTTCTAATAACAAACCATTTCTATCTGTATGCTTTAGAGCTTCGTCATCATCATTATTTACGGAAATGATGTGTCTTCCCTCTTTCATCTCCACCCTTGTTTGAGTAGTTCTGTTGATCATTATTGGTTGACAATCACCATGTTCGAATAATAATTTTTCCTCAAGTACATCAGCTATGCATTCTTTTAAAGTAGCCAATTTCTCCTCGAAATCAGATTTTGGACTCAAATCCAGATTTTGTGCTTCACTGCTTTGAAATTTACGATGTTGATCTATTCTGAAAGACACAACACTGCCGCCTTTGACAGCTAATTCCTTCCTCAGATTCGTTATTACATCATTGAGCTAGAAAGCAACAGAATTATGTATTAATAACACAGTTCCAACAAAAACTATGAAAAAAGGAAAAAAATCATCTTTTAGAAAGAATACGGATATAAAAGGTCACTGAACTTATATTAACAAAAAAGTTTACTATTTATAAAAATATATCAAGAAAATGAGAGTCCATTAATCACAACAGATTATACACAGAAATTGTGAACCTATAGAATTCAAAAATAATGAGTTTCTTAGAAGTAAAAGAAAAACTTAGAAAGACGAGAAAAAATTGAAAACAAAGCAATTAACTTCAAAGTAAATTTTTGGCATCCATCTCGAAAACCTAAAGATTACTTCATCTTAATTCTTCTTCCTTTTTTGCGTTAAAATCCACATTTGAAAATTTTTGATCACCAAGATTTTTTTATAACTGTCACCTTACTTCTTCAATTTTTCCGCTTTCAGAAGCTTTCAGTTTCCCCAGTTCTTTATTTAGTTCAGCAATCTGCTGCTCATACTCTTGCTTTGCTTCAACCAACATTTTCTGATGTTTCGATCTCAAATCATCTTGTAGAGATGAGAACATCTTTTCCTATAAGGCAAAGTAATAACATCAGATCTTTTTAATTGAAAAAATAATAAATTATAATATTAAAAAGGTTCCTTAACAATTCATTCTGTATATTATTCTTCACCATATTAGATGTAAAAGTGATAGTTTTTTGGAAAGGTAAAACCATCACGAATATAGTCTCCAAATTTGTAATTCAATGAATTTTTCGTTACCTTTTCAATTATTTGTTCTTCAAGCTTTGAGATTTTATTCCTAAGTTCAACCAAAACGAGTCCATCTTTCTGCTGCTGAGCAATATTATCACTCTAGAAATGAAAATAATTCAAATAATTTATTTACCAGAGGAAAATTATTTTCCAGAAGTAGCAAAACGGTATATGAAACTAAAGAAAGGTTTCAAATATCGATTAAAATAATTATAGTTTCCGATTCCGAATACTTGGTAAATCATAAATTTAACATGCTTTACGGAATAAAGCTTTAATTACAATTTTATAAAAAATTCTTAATCCTCCCTGAAATCTATTCTTTTACTCGTTCTTAGTAAGTATATGATTTAATTTCACAATAAATGAAATTAAAATAATAAAATTTTGAATGCATTTATTATTCACCTTACATTTTTCCATTTCTTTTTTCATTTCATCTCGTTCAGACCTAGCCAATTGAACATCTTGTTGCAATGCCTGAGTTTGTGCATCAATATCTATTAACAAACGTTCATTTTCTTCATGCATTTCACGCAATTCCTTCCGAAGTTTTGCGATTTCATCATGCCTTATACTAAACTTACTTGAAATTAATTAGAAATGTCGAGATTATAATCAAGTATTAAAAATATTCAAAACTTTGTTTCATTGCCCCTCCTATGATATCATAAAATGAAGTGTAAAGTTAATTATGCCGCAACTCTGCAAATCCTTTCCATCTGATAAATATGAAATTTTCTTTCAAATGATTCAAAATGATCCGGTATTCTGCATGGAACTTAAAAATTCAGGTACTTCGATTTGAAGTTGGTATGAGTTAAAAAACTAAACAAACCTAATTTCATCGCGGGCTGACTGCAATGAAGTAGCTAAAGTGAGCACTTCATCTTCTAAGCTTGCTTTCGCCAAAAGCTTCTCATATTCCGCTTTGAATGTTTCTAAGTTTTTATTAGCAACAGCCAACGTAGAGCGAACCTCCTCAAGTTCCTTCATCAGCATTTCACATTTCTTCTCGTACTTCTCGCTGAATTCAAAGACACGGTGATACAGTTAAGGATGGAAAGAGAATTCCGTGAATATATCAGAAATAAATACTAGTACTCGGGATGCAAAATTCGTATCGTTAGTAAATCAAACTTCTCTTACCTAATTTCTTGATTTTTCCTCATTTTCTCCTCAGCCATTAATATATGTTTGTTCTGTTTCTCTTCATCAATTTCTAGAATTTTCAACTTTTCTTGGAGAGAACGAACTTCTTCTTCGAGCTCGTCAATAGTTTCACGAGTGGAACGTTCCGCTTCCTCAAAATAAAGCTTTAAAGAGTAAGTAATTTGTTAATACTACTGTTATATCACGTCCTATTTCTTCAATTTACTTTAATGTATCTAGTTTATCTTCATATCATTCAGATCAGTTCCAAAGTGTGAAGTTAGGTCACATCAATCTTGAAACTTATTATTAAGCATGACAGATTTATTAAATCTTCAGTCTCTGATAAAGAGAATTGAAATAGAGCTAAAGTTCCAAAAATCAGAAATTAAAGAAAAAGATTTCTGCATACAAAAAGCATTCTAAATGGATAAGAATGAATAAGGAATAGATAAAGTGCATATTTAATTTACAAGATTAATCTACCAACATCAGCATCCGCTTCAGCTTTTTCCAAATCAGCAGCCTGAGCAGCTATTTTATATTTTGCTTGCTTCAATTCTTCGCGCAATAATTGCATCTAGAATGAGTTTATTACGCACCTCATTTAAACTGATTATCACAAATTATTGGAACAGTCCAGCTGTTAAAAAAATCCCTCGACACTAATGTAGTGTAAAGTATTACACTCCATAACCACTCTAAATCCATCTTTATCTTCATGGTCGTTTCTCAATAATTACTTTTACGTTAAACTTGTCGCGACTTTCATTAATATTCATAAACATAATGTCCAATTTAAATAAATTGAAAGTTCGAGAATTTTTTGTTGAGTAGCAAAAAATCAGGAAAAAAAACCAAATCAAATGTAACTTCTCATTGCGATAGAATAATCAAAGTAAATCTATAGAACTATTTTAGTTTTCAACTTTACCTGTTCATCAACACTACGCCGGCTGTCAGCTTGCACCCTCAAGAGTTTTATTTCCTGTTCTAGATCAGTGATTTTCATCTGGCAATTTCTTGCTTCATGTTCTGCTTCTTGTGTTTGCATTTCCGCCATTTTTAAACTCTGCTAAAAGAGACAAAGCGCTTAATTACTTCACTTTAATCATCCTTACTGTACTATTTGGAAACATACTTTTATGGAAATCAATACTTTTATGGAAATCAATACTTTTATGGAAATCAATTGAAAAAATTAGTTTCTTCTACTCAAGAAATGAAAAAGAAGCTTGCATCCACTACTAAATTCCACTTTTAAACATTATATCAACAAACATAATTGTACTTGCAGATAAGAAAACTCAAAAAATATAAAAACTAACACTAAATTTCGTTTCCTGTAATCTCATTTCTTCCTCAAATTTCTTTCTAGCATCTATCAAAATATCGTTTTCCAGTGTAAGTTTTGCTTCAGAATCCTTTTTCAAAATATCATACCTGGATTAAAAAAATATTAAGTATAATAATTAAAAACAATACACACACAAGGTAGAAGAATTGCATCACTCATGTCCAAAATTGCGTTTAAATTTACCAAATACAGTGTATGATTTATAATGAAATACAGTAATGCAAATGATAAGAAGTCAACAATAGAGACAATAACAGTACTTAAGAAGATATGTGAGATTTATTATAATTATCAATTCCTATTTCTGGTTTAGGATTCCAATGTAAGCAACCAAAACAATATCAAACTATACATAATAAAAATAATTTTTCTTTCCTTGCCTCTTTTAAAAATAATTTTTCTCTTTTCGTCTTTCTGCATCCCATCTCTTTCATCCCTTCTTTCTTTAATTAATTGTATACCTTATTGAATTTTAGGTTTACAATAGGAAAATAAGCTAGCAAAGTACTGAACTTCCCTATAGGAAATATTTAGTGGCCAAAGAAACAGATATTTCTTTCGAATACTAAATATAAGAAAGATTTTCAACAACAGTGCAAGTATACTTTGCAGTAAATGAATTTACCATTAAAATACTGAAAACATACTTTTCCTCACATTCTGCCAAATTCTTTTGGCTTTCCTCCAATTGTTTACTTACTTTTTCTGCATCTAATTTATATTTCTTCAAAATCTCTTGAAGCTGTGAAATTTCGTGCACTTTCTGAAACAATCTATTTCAAAGGATGCTGATAAAACTTACGGTTTTATAATCTTACAAATTAAAATAAAATTTTCCGAACCATCTTGAAAACGGGTCCGTATAAAACAAGCTTCAGTGGAGCCAATGCTAACAGAACATCAAAATTCTTTACGAACTTGAATCAGATTGCAAGGATATAGTTATAAAATTTCTGCAGCTGGAGAAGTTAGATAACAGAATTTGAGAGAAAATTGAAGTTTGCTTACACTGTTTCGCATGACTGATAATTCAGCTTCCCCTTTCTGCATATTTTCTAATGCGAAATTCAGTTCACTTTGTAACTTTTCAATTTCCTAAATTTCAAAAAATTTCAGTGTAGTTTTGAAGTTTAAAAAAAATGAGTTTTAAGATTAGAAGGGCTTAATAGTATTATAAAACTGTAATGACAAAATGTAATGCTTGGGAGGAACCAAAAAATTTACATCACTTTGTTTGGACAATTCCGCTTCCTTCTTTTTTACAGTTTCTCGCACGGATTCCAATTCGCTTTGAAGAGTTGTAAGTTTCTAAATCAGATGAAAAAGGAGTGCTGCTACAAAAAGAATTTTCTGTATTTTAACAAATATTCAAAAACGTGAATTCTGTGGTTGAGCGAAAATTTTTCGATAACCTTCTTCATTACTTTTGAAAATGGAAAAAAAATCCATAGCTAATTGAGTTAAATTGATATAACGAATTATAGCGCTCTGTATAACCTGAGGAATTAAAAGAGTTAATAGAGGCCTTTAACAGCTGGAAATGCTTTTACAGAAATAATCCATTACTTCATTACAGAATTTTCAGTGTTCGTAAAGTAATGCCTACCTTCTCATTCTCTAATTTCATCTCTTCAATTTCGGAAACGTGTCTCTTCACTTCATTCTTGGTCTCATCAATTTGATTTCGCATTTCCTCATTTTCCACTGTTAATCGAGTTATCATTGCTGAGTCTGCTTCATTCGTCTTGATATCCTAAAAAAAAAAAAACTATATTCGTGATCACAAAGCAAAAAAAGAACGTATGAAGTTACCTGTTTGGCAAGCATTAAGCTTTGTAATGCAGCCGATTTCATTTGTAAATCCCGCTGTAACTCTTCAATACTACTTTCCAATTGGATCTTCTCGTTGTTCATAATCAAACGAAGCCTTTTTGATTCATCCTGAGCATTTTCTACTTCCTGATTCTTGCATCGCACTTCCTCTTGCAAGTTATGCACATCTGTATTAAGCCGAGACTGAATATCCTGAAATTCTCAATAATATTCAGCATAAGAGGTCTTACGCACTTAACATGGTTATTGCATAGTTATTAAAATCAAAAGTGTTGCAAATTATTGGAATGATCGTTTCTGAACAGTTCAGCGGCAAAAAAATGCTATACTAACCTAATTTTTATTCAGGAAACACATTTTGCTGCCTTAATGTCTTCCGAAAATTGACGCGTTCATTGATAACTTCTTATTTTCTAGGAAAAAAGAAGTGCAAAACATGAGATCAAAACTAACCAGGATATCGGCAATCTGTTTCTTTAACTTTTCATTCTCATCTTTTAACACATTCTGTTCCTGACGATCCAAAGTATCTCGATTTGCATCCGCTAACTGTGCTATTAAACTGTTGATCTGAAATCAGAAATAATAAATTTTGCAATGTGATTGGGTTCCAAACTCTAAATTGAACTTTATCTTGAAATGACTGCATACTTTTAAATATGTCGACAATCGATGACATTTTAAAACCAGATCATTAATTTGGATGTAACTTCTCTTGTTCCTCTTGGTTTTTAACTACAGCTTATCTACTGTAATTGATAGCTTGAAAAAACAAAACAAGCAATGCATTTCTAAAGACCACTCTTTTCGTTCGAGTGTAAGCAAACTTACTTTGAGGAAAAACCATGAAAAATAATACCTGCATGAAAAGCTCTTGTTTTTCGGCCTGCTCCCGATCTAATTGCATGGTTAGTTCCCGTTTTTGACCTTGTAGCACCTGAACATCCATTGGTTGCTTCGCTTCCAACATTCGCTTCTGATTTTCCCATTGCTGCCTCAAATATAAACTTTCGTCTTAAGAAACTAAAACTTTGTTTCTAGTGATCTAACAGTTTAGGGAAATGGGTCTTCTTCACTATTTATCACTTGGATTACTACTACTTATCTCGACCTTTGAATTCGAAATGACCTTCTACATCTTTCGAAAACTCCAAATCCACGAAAATTAGCTTAATAAACGTTTTATTATATAACCGAAAAACAAAGAGTAAGTTTAATTCTTTTTACTAAAAATAACAGCAGCTTAAATAGTGTTGCGTGAACAATAACAAGAAAGGGGCGAAAAGAATCAAGACAAGACCTAGTAAACACAATATACGAACAGAGGAAAGAGGGAATTAAATTATATAAAGACAAAGACTGGAGCTTTCAAAAAAAATTTTTTTTTTTAATTTATAATTCTCGAAATATTTCAGGAAAACCTGAAACCTTTTATAAAAAATGAACCCAAAGTTCCGAGTAACTTTTTTTATGATACTGCCCTCTCAATAAGTAGAATAAATAGAGGTTTCAATAAGTAGAAATATCATCAATACAGATAAGACAAAGGTTCGCAGGTTTTATGCTTTTATCAATTTAAATATGATCTAAGTTGAAAAAATTTTGTAAATTAATTTATATAATGAAAAGAAAATAAGTAGTTCTTTACCTGTCTCTCTCGAATTTTTCCACCTTCTTCCTTAGCGAATCGCATTCTGAAGTACGCTGTTTGAGAATTTTCTGCAAAATGAATATTTTTAAAATTCATACATGCAGTTCAAAATGTGAAAGTAACTTTAAATGCTACTTCATAATTCCCCTTGGTATAGTATTTCTTATGTTAATAATGGATATTTGAAGAAATACAGTTAGTTATCACACTTGAACCAGGACAAATCAAATGTTGCCAATACCATTCCCGTGATGTTATTAGAGCCTTAAAATCAGCATGAGAACTGACTGTATAGAAAAACAGAAGCTTCCATTTAATTGAACACCTATATCGTACGAAGTAAAACAGGACGCTAATCAATAATTCTAATTTCACTTAAACTTTAACTAATTAACTAAGCACGACTTTCTATTTGAGTCATCTTTTTATTATTTAATAAAGAATTAAACAGATTGGTTTCTATCAATTATTTGCTTGCTATGAATTTTGTGAATTGTAGCATATATGCTGTAACACTTTTTTTTAATGCAAACTGTACTTCTAAGCATAGTACAGAAATTGAGAAAGAATCTAAACATGGATTCATTTATGTAAGCGAACATTCACTTTATTACCATCCCTCTGATTTCATTCTTAGAAAGTCTTTAGGAGAATTTCTAAAGAGAATCAGTCCTTTTATATATTTTCCTCTTTCACAAAAGATTGGAATTCAATCATTTCTGATCTTTAGGTTAGACATATCGGCATGTCAAAATTCTCGTCTTTAAAAGAAATTTAGTTTTATCGATTTATCAATCAAAGTATTGATGCTTGAAAGTCTCAATTTTTTATTGATATCTTCATTGCTGTGTGCAAACATGATTCGCTCATGCTGAAACGTGAAATGAAGCCTATCATCTTATCAGCAGTGTTTATCATTGTTTGAACAATAATATTAATCAAATAATAGCCAGCATTATGGGCAAAGATCAGCAACATTTCAATCAACGAATCCATCCATAAACATAGTTTATAATTTCCTTCCAAAATATTTCTTTTCTTTTCCTCATACAAAATTAGATCAAGTTTTCCGTAAATTGGCGAATAAGTTAAGCGTTCCTTAGGTCGGGAGCGGAATAAGTAACATAAGAAAAATGTAGTTTGCAAAATGAATGGTGAAATGATATCTCTAGTAATAATAAATCTGAGAACTAACGCACTTCTAACCTGTCCACATCATCATTCATGCTAATTCCTTTTGTATTTAGTTGGTTGAAGTTTAGAGGGTAATCTGTTATTACCTGTAACATTTTGATATTAGTATTCATCCCAATTTTCGGTTGAAAAGCTTATTTATACATCGATTAGATAAAAATCTTTCATGTCATGCATAAACCTAGTATTGCAAATCTGTGAAACAACACATCGGCTAACTATATCGCTTGTAAAAACGAACAGATGAAAGTGTCTGAACCAAAAGCTAAAAGTTTTCGGTGTGTCAGTAGTCATTGGAAGCTTTAGGATCTATTCTAATCTTAGATTAAAAATCCATTAAAGTACCTAGCTAATTTACGCCCTAAAATACCTCAAAAAGTGGAAACTATTTGAAATGAGCCAGTAGAGTATGAATTTTGGCGTAAAATAACGCGATATAATTGCACATCAGATTACAAATCGATTTATAATTGACATGTGAAAACGAGTAAACAATTCGGTGGACAAGTTCTACATAACCGAGATTTATACAACCGCACCCTTCTTTCTTTCTGAGTGATTATGACATCGTTCATATTCCATTGATGGAGCAATATAATTTAAAGAAATATCTGAACATCGGAGCTTTAAATCAAAGACTGACGAATAGCTTTTAAAAATTCCAATAATATCGAGAGTTAGGTAACTTCTGATCCACTCCATCAGATCTTCCATGAAATCTGGTGATCCACCAGATTTCATGGAAGATATAAAGAGAAAGTATGGAAAATGGAGACAAGGAAAAAGCACCTGCAATGAAAGATTTAAAAGCGTCCTATGAAAGAAAACTTTAGTTATACAAAATATTCAAAAATTAGGGTAAACATGCTTTTCATGATTACTAACATGCGATAATTTTAAACTCACAAACAATTGAAAGAACATTAATCAATTCAAGTTTATCAACATTAAATGTTAAAAATAATCTCGTATCAGAAGCAGATATTTCACAGGAATCCAAAAAAGAAATCAGCAATGAATCCACATCATTACTCTAGATGAGCGAAAACAATAACAAACGAAAGTTGCAGAATTTTCTAATTATTTGAAGATCTTATTCGCTTGCTATTTTGAAATTACCTATGTTCTCAGTTAATTAAAAAAATTAACCCACTAAATGGGCTTAAAAACTTCCGACGTTTGATAATTTCGTCTAAAACACTTTGAAACAGTCTTAAAATCAGACAAAAATTTTCTTGAAAAACATTAAAATAAACTAGTAGACAATTTGATATAATTAATAGACGTATAATAAACTAATATACAAAAACTAATATACAATTATTTGTTTGTGCAATTAATTGAAATAATTAAAAATAGTTTCTGAAAGTGGAATGAAATAATACAAGAAAAGAAAGACTTCAAGTATGAGAATTTGGCAGTTTTAGAATATTTAAGAGAATTCAACTTTGAAAAAAAAATTTTAGGATTTTTAATCATAAAATGGACAACGTGATATTACCTAATATCGCAGATCTTCGAGGAAAGGAAAGATCGTTCAGAAACCATTCTCAATTTTTTTGGTAATATGTTATAAATGAAAATTTTATTGATACTTAAAACTAGCAGTAATAAAATCGTTGGTAACATATTATAAGGGAAAATTATGCAAATATTATAGATGCCAATGTTGAAAGGAAGTAAGAAATAACACAGCAAGAATTATAGCTTCTCATCACCCGATGTCCTTCGTTAGGGAGAAGGCGATCTGAGATACGCTGTCATGTACTAGTAACAAAAACTGGAAAACAAGTTTTGCAAATGGCACTTCGTCCTCTTTTTCAAATTGTCACTACATGTCGTTTACAGTCACATTCCTTCTTATGTAATATATAGGCAAGCTAGATAGGCCCTCATCATTGGAAGGCTAGCAAACACAGATAACGCTTTACCCAGTAAATTAACCGTAATGTAACATAGACTTATAAGACTGCTCATTTGTTTCTCTTTGTCAAAAATACTTCTGGATAAATTCTTCTATATTTTTCCATTATTATTGGAATTAATCAGTCAATCAGTACATATATCTGACAATGCATTTACAGATTTATTGATATACCTATTACTTAATGAGGATTTAATGGTTCATAAAACATTAAAGTAAATCTTTTTACTATTATTCAATTAATTTTCGTTCATTATCTGTGAAGGAATGATTTGAAATTAAAGCAAATTAAATCACAGTGAACATAATGTGGAATAGAACACTTATAATTTGAATGAAAAGATTTAAAGATTAAAATTTGCTTGTAAATGATCGAAGAAAATTACCACTACAGAGGATTAATGATCATACATAGCATCATTTTAAAATAGATTTGTGGCACATAAGATGGATGACCTTAAAGTAAAATAATCCGTCCCCATCGCTATGTGCATATATATATATATATATATATATATACCACTCTTTTTAACGGTGGCGCCAACATAAACCTAAATTTATCTTTTTACCTCCCTGAAGTTTACTAAACAATTTGATGAACATTGAAATGTTATCCACAGTTAATCTGAGCAAACTTGCCAGCATCAGTACAAAATTCACGGGCAATACGCATGGTCTAGTCAATTTAGAGTATCTCCACCACAATTTGATTCAAAGCCGTTAAGAAGAACCCACCGATCTGTGAAAGTCATAAAGAGAAATTTGATATCCGGAGAAATTTCGCCAAACTGAAATATTCTCCGATGATGATAATAGAGCATTGTTTGAGAATGTTGATAATACAAAATTATTCTTAAATATGTAATGAAATCGCAATAACTAATCACTTTTTCAACTTGCAAATTAATAATCATTTGTTAAAATGAAGACTTTTATCGAATCTATTGGTGTTCATAGAGTAAATCTCCGAAATAACCCTAAAATAATATTATGTTGTAAACTCAAAAGTACAAAAATTCCAACTTCCAAATTACTACAAATTCTTACTACTATTTTTAAAAAAAATTTCAGATTTAATATATGAGAAGGTGATGGAAAAGGCTCAGAAATAAAAATGTAGTTTTTAGGAGAATTCCCGTGACTACGATACTATTGATTAATGGTTAATTGTCGGGTATGTGCCATTGCGTGACCTTTGATTTTTTTTTTGAGAATTAAAAGATGTTTATTTGTGAGCAACTTTCAATAGTTTTTGCCGTGATACGCTCTCAACTGTCCGATTTCCACTATAAGAAGGAAAAAATGTGAAGAATTTGTTGAACATGTTGTGAACAAACTAACGGTTTTCGTGATCGAAATTCAGAAATTCTGTAACTGTAATAAAAATAAATTAATTTCGGAAACTTAATTAAAAATTTATTCAGCCCTAAAAAGAAACAAATAAAATCCACGAAACTGAGAGGAAAATAAAAAATGACTTAAGTGATTTCCAAAAAAAAAAAACAATTGTATCCGAGCAAATATGATTCCTTCTCGTGTAAAACAACACAAATTTCTTGCTATCTATCGAAGTTTAGAAGATTGTATCAGAAGATTATCAGAAGGTATCAGAAGATTATTTTACTTAGAAAATTTTTGTCACATTCTCTCAGATGCAAAAATCAATAAGCTATTTACCGTTTTGAAACAATAACAATACTTCCATTTCCTATGGTGAATTATTCTGTGAACTTCATTTAACAAATTATTTTCAAAAAAATTTTTAAAAATGCTAATAATAGAAATAGCAAAGAAAACATTAGCGAAAATGGAAGTAAAATTTTTAATACTAGCAAAGATACAGAAAAAATGGAAATACTGTTTCTGCTTATTGATTGATGAGCAAAATGGTTTGATGATTGTGATGAATCAACAAATTAAACATCAAGCATTCATTCGAATGAGAGACGAATGGTGGAGAATTGGTGATGGAAGAATGAAAAGAACCAAGCAACAAATAAAATCGATTATAGTATACCTAACCACTCATCCATAACCAAAATATAACTATTGGTATTAGATAAAATAAAACAAACAGAAATATTAAGGGAATAATGATGGTGGTAAGATGATAACAACACTATGATCACTTGTCATAAAAACAAACAATCACTGTAGGAAAATAAAGTGAAACGTGATGAATTTCATGATGACAATGTTACAAAGTTTCACTCATAGTAATGCTAATAGAATATGATAATGCTAACATTAAACGATAACGACATCACTATCATATTTGTTATATTGTATTTTACAGAATTACATACAGATCGTTAAAATAATCAGCAGGTCTTAAAATGCCCAAAAAGGTAGTAATGAATAGTAAAAATTTGTAATTCAAATGGAAACTGTCTTCTGATTGATATTCGTTCATCTCTACGTGACCTTTGTAAGGCTCAGAAATGCTAATAGTAGAATATGCCAGTAAATTTAAAAATACCAGTGAATAAATATAAATTGGAAAACTTAACAGCAAGAATAAAAACTATTCCAGTGCCTCTTTCTTTCAAAACTTTCAAAAAAAGATTCACAACACAAATATATTTCCAGAATAGAAGTCAATGCCACCTTAATTTTAACTAATATGCACTTAACAGAAACAGGAAAGGAAGGGATGGATGTACCATCAGGAACGATCAAAAATGAAGTAATTTCAATCAAATAAAGCAAACCTATTCTTCGCCGACTTTAACAAAATCCACGGTGTCGATGACAGTAGTAAAAATTCCAGTAATTACAAAATGATTGCAGTAATCGTGGTAATAATTGCAGTAATCATGGTAATGATTGCATCGCTAATCAATTAAATAGATGAAGAAAATATAACTTTGCGAATTTCTTATACAACCATAATTTGAAAATTATTTCAAGAAAAAAAATGAAAGAAACTAGCGCCAAATGTTTCGATTTAAGATTATCTTACAGTGAAAATTTTACGATACAAAAAGATCATGGTTGCATAAATTCAAATTTGATGCAACAGTTTCGGAAAACTTCACAAATCTTTCAGAAATTAAACAACAGTTTAAATCTTTCACCAGTATGCTAATAACCATCACAATTAAAACATTTAAATGTTTACACACATAACTTTCGGTATGTGCTTTTAAAATTTCCATTTCCATAATCATCTGACATGATTATTCCTAACTTGCAGTCAAATCTTACTAATATGAATCGGATTAATCAAACCCATAACTTTGGTTAACTATTTAGCGGCACTCAATAAAGCATATTTAAATACCAAAAACTTCGTTTGGACTCTTATCCACCATTCTAAATATTGCTTTTTAATCCAAACTGTAAAATTTAACATAATATCATTCCAGCGACAATTCACAGGGTTGATTCATAATTTTTGATCATCATCAAAAAAATTATAAAAAATTTATTCAAAGTCTTATGAACTTTTTAAAATTCGACATCTAAAATAATTATAGGTGAAATTAACATTATCATACCTTTAATAGAATTAAACGAGCACATATATTGCTTATGTAAACAAAGAAAAATGAAGAATTCTTCAACACAAGTTACAGTTATGATTTTTCAGGAAATGACGTTTAGTTCTCCATCGTTATCTTCCCAATTTTTTAGTCCTAGAGCTATTATAAAAGATATGCAAACAAACAATGTTTAGATCAGATTTCTGTGTCAACAAACTCAAAGTTATTTTGTTTTATTGACAGCATATCAAAATGTCAAAAAAAAAGATTTATTATTTTACTTTTTATTCATCATTTATTGAGAAATGTAAAAGATCCCTTTAAAAGATGGAATGAATTGTAATGTTTCGATAAAACAAAAACTAATAATTAATGCTTAGCATCTAATTTTAAAAGCACTAATGTTTTCATTTTGATTAATCGGTATGTTAAAAAAATCCAAACTAACAGATGAAAATCCTTTTTGTAATTAATGAAGAAGTTAAGATGTTCAAAATTAAAATCGTTGAAGATAGCACGTATTCATTTCTCTCTATATATTCCTTACAAATTTCAAAAGTTGGCTATCAGATCAGCACAGATAAATATGGATAACGAGAATCCTGTAAGTCCAGTAAGTTTCTTCTCTTTCTTTTCTTCACTATACGCTTTTATATAGAAAATTTCTCTTTTAAATTTCTTCGGGGAAAAAATCTTTTCCAGACAAATACTCATCTATAATTAATATTTAGATAAGGAAAAGAAATGTATCAACAAATTTATGTTTTCACTGTATCCTTCTATACATTAGCGAATTCTTTAATAAGTAATCATGACAATCAGGTTAGATTTGCATGAACATACTAAATATGTTCTACAACGAGCTCAATTTCTTTTTATACAAATATAGGCACAATTTTTTTGTCCCAATCATCAAAATTATTTAATAAATGATTGAATACTGAGTCATCAGCATTTCATTCATTCGATGTTACTTTTCAAGAATTTTCAATATCGCTTTTTAAACAACTATATTATTCCATGTATCACATTATTATTATTCAGGATGAAAAAAAATATTCACTTCTGAAAATTTATGCTATTCTTTATGAACGAAAAGATCATAATAGTATTTGATAATGTCGGATCTTAAAATTCGATTTCATCAAAAAATTGAATTTTGAAGCATAGCTTCAGAAATTAAAAAATTTTCATAATCTTTATGATTAGCAAGACCCTAAATTGAGTGTTTTTCAGCTTTTGCAAATATCATCGACACCAAGCCAGATGAAGATATAATTTGGGTAAAACAAATATGGTGCAAGGTTACCCATATATTAGAACGGGTATAGTTTTAGAACAATCTATTAAAAAAGACATCTTTTTCTTTTTGTTAAGATATAACAATTAATTTAGTCTGTTGTAATTAAACCCTTACTTGCAAGACAAACATTCCAGTCCAACTAAAGGTAAATTTCATCAAAATGATTAAGTCCAATAAATTTTAGCTATTTTTGATCAGAGTCAAATTAAACTTCTACTAATCAAACTAAAAGAAAGAGATATATCATGATAAAAAACAAGAAATGAAAATTACGTTGCTGAATATATGAATTTTGAGGTCATCAAAGAGTTTACTGTATTGAATTTGTGCAACCGGAAGCAATTAAAATGGAATGAAATTTGAAACTTCCACTCAGTGAATTTTATGTTGTTTATAAATAATAATTGAATGTTTATAAAAACTAAATGGAAAATGGATATTTGCGAACCGCTGGACTACATTAAATGAAAAAGAGAAATGTGAAATATTTCGAATATAAATGATCAATAAACCATACTTAAATACGAATTATAACTCAAGCTTTATGCTCCTTCTGAGCTTCTAAGTGACTTTTGCAAATATAACTACTATAGCTTAAACAATTTCAGGTCAAAAAGCTTGCCGTATTCCATGACATTGCACCTTACATTAGGCGCAATAATTTTCACAATTCTAAAAATGTAATCCAAAAATAAAATAATTTTCTCTTTCACGGTAATACATGCTTACCGAAGCCTTTCTTTTTCCTAAGATACAAAGAGAATTAGGAAAAACAACGAAGTTTAAATAATAAAAGCATAGTATTAGAATAAAGTAAACAGTGAATAACATACGATCAAATGGTACTGTACTCTTAATTTCATTCCTTCAATAATGATATCTATATAATTTCCAAGATTCTGCAAAGAATTAAACTTACTCTAAGTTCTTTCTCTTGATTTAGAAAATTGGTGCTATTCGTAGTAACCATTGAGCCAAGTTTCGCATTTAGCTGCTGATTCTGCAAAGAAAACATTTTGTTCTTGTTCTTAAATTAGAGATGTTGACTCAAAAATTAGAGGGAGCTAATATTAAAACCCTAACTCTCACTAGCTACACAATTAACGATAGTTCATATGAATATCATTCGATATGATCGGTAACGCTTGCACTCGCTAAACTTTTTGTAAATTAACTGCAAAGGAACAGAATTCCAGCATCTTTCTTTTGAAGAATTTAAAAGAAAAATTTGGAAATTTGACTATTTCTTTATTGCTGCTTGATGTAATGAAGAAACCATTCATTTAGTATTTCACCGTCGAGAATGGTAAAAAACGAACAAAAATAGAATTGTGATAATTACTTTTCTATTACAATATATGTCATCATTAACAAAATAATCAAAAGTAATCAAAAATAATCTCACGCATCGATGAGCATTCCCAATTTCCTCTTCGAGTTTCCGAAGTTGTGTATCTTTCATTTCCAATTGTTCACGATGCAGCATCAAATTTGCTTCCAATGATGCGATCTAAATTGACGCAGGTATGGATGACAAAATCTTTCACGAAGTCAAACAAGAAGCAAAGACAGTATAAATTACGTTTTGTCTGTACAACTGAATGTATTGAAATAGAAAAAGAGTAGATAACTGAAGTTTCCAAAAAACATTCTTGTATTCGGAAGAGAACATTGAGGTTAATTTTGGGTATCGAAATAAACTAATTCAAATCCAGAAAATAAACTAATTCAATGTCTCTTTCATCTTCAAATTTAATATTTATTTTAAATATAATAATTACTTTCTTAGAAAACCAAAATCTCACCTGACGTTGATGATTTTCGCAGCTTCCATCAATTATATTCCCGTTTGGAGTATTTTTCATCATCATTTCACGCTCATCATTGTTTCTCAACTGCAGGATACGATTCTTTTAAAAAGAACAATATTGAAATTTGAGAACGAAGATGAAAAATTATGAGTTGAACAGGGCAAGTTAAGATTAAGGGAAGCAATAAAGACAGGAAATAAATTTTTCAAAGGTTTTACATTAATGCGTATCTTAACTTAGAATTGTGCAACGGTAGAAAATAAATTTCCACGAAATGAGATAATTGTAAACAGTTGTTCCAAAAATTGAAATCAACATAGATAAAAATCACAGAATTATATATATAGTACAATACAAGATTAAGAGATTGTTGTAAATTATTTCTAAAGTAGAAAGAAAATTATGCATGGTTCATGGCTCACATCCGTAAAGTTCAAAATACGTACCGAGGAAATGGAATACGTAATAGAAACAGAATTTAAGAGCTTAAGCTTAAACTTCTAGATTTATTTAAGAGAAAATATACAGTGTTTTTCGATTGAAACTGAATCGAAAATAATTGTTTCAAACATCAAAATAAATCTATACGATGATGGAAGGTATAGCATTGAAGGAAAATAAATAGGATGAAGAAAAGCAAAATATTTCTAAAGCATCATAGCATGTGCATAACTCCATACAACACGAAACAATGCACAAACTAAACAAAGATAAATTGTGTTAAACAATGACTGTCAGCAACGCACACATTAGATGTGTGTGTGTGTGTGTTTGTGTGTGTGTGTGTACCAGTTAACACTAATTTTAAATGTGTAAAAAGCAACGGATTGGAAACCAGATTTTTTAATTGATTCCAGAAAATTTGAGGACAGACAGCACTTTGTGAGAATAACATTTTAACTGAAAATAAATCTACATTAGATCAGTAAAAAAAGTAAAAATGCATCATTTAAATGATTCCGAAAAAAAAAATGCAACAAAAAATTGAAATTCATTCGTTGTTTTTCTTTAGGATTCATCCAACAACTAACTGGCTTAATAGGAATAATGGGATAATGGGTTTCCACAAAAACTTCAATGTAGAAAGCTGCATATCAACTTCACCAGGATATTTTCTTTTCGCCCATGTCTCAAATTGATTTTAGAACAAACCTGAATTACTAAGCTGCTAATTTCACAACAGCAGACATTATTTTAGCAGTATTACAGTTAACTAAATATACCACTATTGCAACAAGCTAATTCTTAAAACTTTAGGACTATCCCGAGATTCGCGAGTTCCATTGATAATAGATCAACTGATTGAGGTAATTAATTATACATAAATGATAACTTTTGGTAAGCACAGTGATGACGGTTAAAATAGGACTAGCACTGTCTCATCCTATAATACCATTAACTTGGCCAATTTATCCCCATTTTTTCCATCTGGATTCCATGCAGATTTTGCTCTCCACACATCTGGATGTTCATTAAATTTAAACCAGCAGTGTAATTGCTGTGCATTTTCCTTTATGAGCAGTATTTTGGTTAATATCGAAAGTGACAATACAAGTGGTAAACCTTATTTCATGCATTAGTTGACTATGTTCACTAGCATCCAAATTGGGATGTAGGATGCCGACCAACACTGAAAAAATGGAACAAAGTGTCAGTCATTTAATAGTCACTCTTGAAATTACCCAACTGTTCTAAAAAATCATTGCCAATGGGCATAACAACTTTGTTGCAATTTTAAAAAATCTAAGAACAAAATCAATTTAATGAAGCAACTTTAAAAAAAAAAACAATAAAATTTTGTTCGATAGCATATTAGAGCAAAAAACCCTTCTGTTTCTCATAAACAATGTGGTTAATAGGGAGAGGATAGTAAATAAATTGACGAATTTCACTTTTCACGAGATATTAGTAAACATATATATGATGCAACAAAGGAAGCAAAAATTGCATTCTTTTGATTTTACCCCTGATTGATTACTATAAATTTAGAAACTCTTTCTGACAGTTTTGCAGAAGCATGCAGATATGTTAAACATATGGCATGGTCTTCGCAAAAGCTAGCAATCCTACTGATGAAACTACGATACAAATGATCATATGGATAGGGAAAATAAGTAAAAGCTAAAGACTGAAACATTTCACTAATTATCAGCAAAAATTAACAAGATTTCATGCTTTAGAATCTAATAGTTTAATGTGTACTCTATAGCTCCGCTTCATAATAGAGACAACTATTCTTTCTCCAATAATAATGACTTATAGTAGTAGTTACGGTATTCGCCAATTTAGAACCAAAAATAACAGCTACTTCATATTTGGAAGAAAATTTGATAGAAGGAATCATAAAGAAATGGTAATAATGATATGATAATAATGATATGAAAAAGCTTGAGCGGGAAATGAGATGCCAGTGACCAAACATAGAAAATCTGCAAGGCAATTCAGAAATGAAATATAGATAAAGATACAAACAGTTGCTACTGATATCTTATGTGCCAGTTAGGCAGGCATACAAATAAACCTCTAAACGAAGGGTGTAAAACTTAGTTGACTTATACTGGTTTTCAACTTTTTTCATGCTGATTCTTCTCTATGGCAGGAAAAATTTTCAACATTCTCAAACGAACACCGAAACGCATTGAAAGAGACAACCACAGTGTTAAGAGATGGAAATTTAGACCTTCTATAAACTGAAAGCAGAAATGGCAAAATATTTTTGTTATGTATTGAAGACAAAAATCTTCTTTTCTACTCTCTCGGCCACTGTGCCAAACAAAGCGAAAAGATTTTTTGAATCTTCAAAGTGATTAATATAAATTTTACAACACAAGAAGATTGTCAAACCGGTATATGCCCAATGAAAGAATTTTCCGCACCTTTTCTGTGTTAAATCTGATTAGATGATAACAACAGCAACAAATTTTCACCGAAGGCAATCAAATTAATTGATTTTATTAGATTTATTATTGTTTGGTAGCTACTAATATCAGCATTATAGAAGATGGTTAGTGAAGGATATAGTTGAGCTAAGTAACATTTTTATAGTCAATACGTCATAAAAGGTGTTCCATAATATTAAAAGATTCCTTTCTTTCCTTAAGCTGGAGGATAGGATACTCAACAAAATAATTCAAAACTCTAAAGGCAAAAACATATTAAAGAAGCTTTTCTTTTCAGTTGAACATTTTAATACTATATTGAGCAAATCACCGCCATAACACATAAAAGGTTTGCCTTGTTTATGAAAACTTAAGGACCTATCATTCGATATCTCAGCACTGCTTTCTTTCCAAAATGTGTGGGAGATAAATGCATTTGCGAAAGAACTAAATAATTCTTAAACAATTAACATACGAAAACACAGGAAGTCGCTAATCCAACAAACAAATTCTTACTTCATTTATTTGATCCTGCAGTTCCATAAGAAAGGGTGGATGCTTGCGAGCATATTCAACTAATCGTTCACAGTATTTTCGTAACGTTCCGGAATTTGAGAACGCTGTTTCGTCGTGTTCAATTTCTTTCAATAAATTATTCAGAAAGACAGACTTTTCATCATTAACGTCAACAGATGGATTCATAGAATTCAAAACCTACAAAAGAAACATTAGAAGTATAGAAGTAACCGTGTCACCACATGAATGGTAGCGATTTTTCATTTAAATTTAATAATACTCTATAAGTGTATAGACTTTTGAAAAATGGCATTAACCTCTAAAGCTTCATCACGAAATCGATCATTGGGTAATAGTAATTTCAGCTGATCGATGACATCTATAATAGAGATTGTCATCAATGGAAATGAAATAATCAGGTATCATACAATGATGTTTATTTTTTAATCGTAATACTTCAAACAAAAAAAATGAAACAAAAAGTTAATATGAATTTCGAAATAAAACTGAAATTTTAACTCTGTCAGTGTAAACTTGACAAACCAGTAATTCAGCCTCTAAATTATGAAAGCAATTAACTAAACAGCAGTCTTACCAGCCAAAATGCACGCAAACTTAGCGTCATTTGTTTTGTCATAAAATTTGAGCTGTATTTGAAGCAACTGCGCTATTCGTTCCGTTTTAGCCAGTTTTCTTGCTAGCTGAAAATTTGCTTATAACATAAGGACCATTTAATAACTAAAAACAATTGCTACTTTTTATTTTCTCTTTCCGATCTTTTGATTCCTTCTCTGTTTTACATAATGCTTATTTCGTGAGGGCAATTTCAACTTCTAAATCATCAGATAATATCAATCTTTAATCAATACTACAAAAGCGCGTAAAATTAGACCAAACAAGCAATAATAATCTAGCATCTTCCAAAACACTTTATGCTCCATAAATATTCAGAATCCATCCTAAGGTAACGATCGTTGAGTAAAAGAAAAAAGTCCCGGAAAAGATATCAAAACACAAACTGCAATTTCAGCTTGACTGACCAATAAAATAGATAAAGTGGAAACTTACAATTTTGTTGATATTACGCAAAGTTTTGATTCCTTGTGATTTATCTGCATCAGCATAATTCTCAACCTCCTCAAAAATAGTGATTGAAACTTTTTTGTTTTCAATAAGTTATTTATTCTTTACCAATCTCTAATGTGTACTTCGCTAATAAAATCAAAAAAGTACAGTGCACTTTTTGAGAAAAACATCCTTGGGATTTTTTTTAACGAATAATAAGTAATTTAGAATATCATGGATTGGTTGGAACTAAATCAAACAGCTTACAATGGATGTAGTTTTGCCAATGGATACTTCTTTTTTATTAATTGGCTTGGAGTTGCCACTGTTTTCTTCCGACGACTGCCTACAACCAAATTTCTGTTTCCATCGATATTTTTCAATGAATGACTCCATGAATGAATGTTGAGTGGAAAGAATTACTTATTTCTTTTTTTCGAAAAGTTTAAGTGATTCGAAGCTAGGAAGAATATAGTTGATTACAAATCAGAATTTGCGAAGACCCTAAATTTAAACAATTTAGTTAACAAAAAAATTTAAACAGACTTCAACTTGAAATCTATGCGTTCACCATTTACGCAAACCAGAGTTCTGTCATCCATTTCTTGTACGATTATCGGTGCAATATCTGAATCTGAGCTTCGTCCAAGATATTTCCTTTTGCTTGTCGTATAGGTGGCATCAAAAGATATACTTCGTGTCACTCCATCCTTTTCGATCCTTTATCAGAATTTCATACTAATAGAAATGACTGAATCTGCACAATAGTTGGTTATATAAATTAATGCTGTATAACCATTAGAGTAACAACTATTAAACGAGAGCTCATTTTTGGTTTGAGACCTTTCTAAGGATAAATGAAAGGTCGATGGTAAAAAAAAACAGCAAAATTAAGTCAAAAAATTCATCATTAGATTTCCCGACATTTAAATTGTTGTACCGACTAAAATCAACTAAGACAATCACTAATCTCTTCAACGAGATAGTGATAGTCCTGTACTACCGATAACATAACCGAGATTAGATTACTGAACCGGTCATCTAAATATTGTAGTTTTTTCTTGATTAGTTGAGGCTTTTGAGAAATATGATTCCATGACTCGAACAATTTAACCGTTATTTGCACTACGATTTCTCAGGCCAAATCTCATATAACAGATCATCATGTAAATAAAAGGTTTAAAAAGGGTAGAAAAAAGAATTACAGAAACGTTTTGAAATTCCAAAGTTCATAAAAGGAATAGATTGGAAAAAGAGTAATGAACAGTCATGCTTCGTACTTCTCTTTCAATTCTTGAACTGCCTCCGTATTTCCAGAAAGTTATTTTTAGGGCAAGCAAATCAATCATTGAAAAAACTTTTACCACTATCAATAAATCATTCAGTAAAAAATAAGAAATGACACAATATTACAACAAAAATGAGTTCGCTATATAATGGCAATTCTTACTCATCTAATTGCTCATTTATTTATTAGCCCGTTTATCCATTGATTTACGTTGATAAGTGATATATAACAATAATAGAGATTATATCATGAATGTTGAACGAAGATAAATCCGGAAATAGCGTGAACAAAAATAAATCCAGTAAAAATGAGATGATACCTTTCAATTTCTTTTTTCTTTCGTGTTAGAAATTCAAAAGATCGACGAAAAAACAAGCTGGAACATGGCACTTGAATCTCAGATGATGCCCTGAAATGCATCAATTCTTTCAACAATATTTCGACATTTAATTACGTCAAGATTTTTATAATTAGCGATAATTACAATATGTAAGACGAATAATTTCTCACATATTTCAATGATTGCTTTATTGAATCGGAAGAAAACTATCCCTACAGAAGTAGTTTTCCTGTGTAATGCCTTAATTTTCGTTCTGCATATTGGCAACACTATGCAGTTTGCACCAAAATTAATGAAATGTTAATTGGGTTTAATACCACTGTCAAAAAAGGCAAAGTTATGTGACTGCATCAGTAAATTACAACCCCTTCGATTCGGTTAATCATTAACCATTATTTCATCATTCGAGGAGAAATGTGCTATGTATTCCATAAGACATTTATTCCTCTCCATTTTTTAAATGCATTAATATTATTGAAAGCAAATTCAAAAACTAAACGAACACAATGGTTTCGATACTTTGAGCGGTGTTGCTATTGAAGCCATGTGATTGTACAAATGGCGCTGTACCGTTTACAATCTATAAAGTAAATAGATGAATAGAAAAAGAGCCATAAAGCTTCCATATCCTCTCTTCACAATAAGTGCATCATTCACTTGTTCACTAGTGAAAACATCATGCAAGATAATCATTGTTTCATCCACATATAATACTAAAGTGATACTGATTCATATCGTAGAAAAATCAGATCAGTCCCGCAAAAATCGTAAATTAAACATGAATTTTCAGAAATGAACAATTAGAAAAAATGATGGAAGAGTTTTGGGAAAGATCTATAATGCCAGCTTATTAGAATTTCAAAAAACTTCTAAAGCATGTTTATTTATTGTATAAATATCGCAATATGAAGTAAATAAATTCTTGGGCAATGACATATTAAGATTAATCTCTCAAATCAATAAAAAAAGGAAAACCGATCAGTATTTATTGACAGTTTATTTTTAGTTCCACCAAGTCAATTATAATCACTTCAATAGTTATTGCGCTGATTTCATTTCATGCCGACAAGTCCGAAGGCAGTTTCAATAAACATGATGAAGAGATCTTGTGCTAGTCAAATTAGCTTGCATTAGTACTAGGAAAATACCAATTTATGTGTACCGCATTAGCTAAGACAAGCACTTGAAACATTGAAAAGCAGCAATCATGCGTGAACGATATAAGGAAAAAAAATAATTAAACAAAATGATATAGAAATTTAATTTTAGATCCTATTATTATAAGCATACTTGGATTGTACTCATAAAATGATATAGAAATTAAATTGCAGATGAAGAATAGATTAGGAGATCTGGGAGAAAAAGAAAAGGATAAGTTCATTCACAATTTCGTAAGTTTGGTTTCGTGAATATTTTGTACTAAATCTATCTATTCTCACTTTCTTGCTTTTGTCCTTATCTATCTGCATCTTCCTTTTGTTGCAGTCCAGCAGCAAATCAAAAGCTCTAGGTGGCACTTTCTTTGTTCTTGATGCTGTGCACAATGTTGCTATTTTCGTGCAGCAAGTTTGCTTATCCACATGCAGTGGCAGCTTCTTATGAACAAAATTTGTTGGTATCTATAATCAGAAAAATGCATTAAAATTGATGGGGGTTAAATGATGGAAGCATTCCTTAATCGCTGTTTCATAAACTGAATGACATTATTTTTGTAAACAGCATTTTAGACTTCTCAATTCGACAGAATTTTTACCATATTAAGTGTACCTTATTCTTCACAATCAAAAAATTGAACCATTAGGCGACGTTTATCTCAAATATTATTAAGATATTTCTCACTGGATTTTGATGAGAAACCAGTATCTTGCCTGACTAACCAATTATAATTAGTGATAATTCGTGTTTTACAGTGCACATAAAGAAGTTATACAAATAGTGAGGACCAAAGGCGGTATTGACTGGCTAAATAAAATTTGAAGCCATAAGTTTTAACGACAGTGCTCAAACTCACCCTCCTCCATCGGTGTCTACAAAGCAATGTTTGAACGGCCAATATTGACTTACTTCAGATTACTGAGTGGTAGTATGATTTTTTTTAATCACTACAATATGACTGCATCCCTCGAATAGATTTGTTATGCATTTAATCACAACTAAAGCAATAATTTTATTTATTGTCCTCTTCTGCCGAAAAAGTGCATACCGTTGTGAGATTCATATTAGAGAAAGTAATAGGTTGCAGTTCCCCGGATATATGACAGCTTTCGCGAGCATGTTCGCCACTTGAATTCTGATTGATAGCATTCGACCGCTGAGACGGTGTACTTGGCACACAGTCTTTTATCACGGCCACATTTCTATACTCTGATCTGTAAGCAGCTAAACAAATTTGTCAAAGACGTGCCAAATTAGGAGATTAGAAAGCACCAATAAGTAGGCATTAAGAAAGCTTAAGGAAGTAATTTAATACTAAGCTACTCAGGTTTTTTTAACGAATGGTGGCATATTTCATGTTATATTACAGCAGTACGATTTGGATATTGTTTTGACTAAGAGAACCTACTAAAGCTTGAAACAAAGTTTTTCATTAAAGAAAAAATTAAATTGTAGGATTTCAAAAAACTAATAGATTTTCAGGTTCTAACGAAAAGTGTTATCTGGAACATAAGCGATAAGTAACCATGACGTTATCTGGAACATAAAGTGGTAAATAATTATGATCTCTGGGAATGTAACAAGGTGTTTTGATAAATTAATCAGATAAATTCTGCAAACGATTATGAGTTCACTTCAAATCACAGTTGCTTTCAGCGCTTTAAAATGATATAAAATAACAATTTGTCTTATGACTTATGCAAGTCACTTAAATTCTAATAATTCTCCAAAAAATGGGAAAGAAATCTTTACAACAATCTCATTTCCGGTGAGAAAAACGACTTCGTGAAAATTAAGCAATTTTTCTTCACACCAATCTGCTTTATACTGTGGTGTGAATGTATGAATGTCAGGGAATTAGAATGAGTTTTTTTATATTATTTTGTTTCAATGATTAGAAGGACTATCATTCAAAAAATGTGGAATCACACAGGGAAATACGGAGAGACTTATAAAGTAATTGCACAAGAAAAAGAAATTTAGTTTCTACAATTTAGTTAGTAACAGTTCCATTGCAATGAATAATAACTCCAAAGCAAGTTTCTATTTTCTTTTAGCTTTTCCTTATAACCTGTTTTCGTGCTCCCCTATTGTTATATGTTCGTATTTAGCGTTAAGAAAGTTTCCCTATATTTTTCATCATTGAAACAGAAAGTTGCTGGGAATTACCATAGAATCGAAGCCAAAAATTTAACTTTCAGTTCAAACTCCAACTTATATTGAATTAAAATTTCGAACTACAGTCACTTGCCATCTTTTGTAATTGAAATGTTTTCCAGTTTGACTCCTTCTTTCAGTCTTTTTATTTGCTCTTAGATTAAAAAATTGGAAACTTTTTGCTTCTATCAATGAAATGAAACATAATTGATACCTCTCTTGAACAGATGCTAAGTGCCGAGTATGATCGGTATCCACAGATGATGCATTTCGTTCCTTTAAGGTGTTGAATAGAGTAAGAAAACTTGTATATTTCCTGGTATCAATGCCATCTAAGCAAACCTTTTCATTTCTTTCAACAGTATCACCATTATCGTCACTGCCACTCTTCACATCCTTAATTCGATTATGCATAACAACACATTATGCTTTTTCCTTTCATTCGAGCAACTGTAATTAATAATTTGATAGTATAATATTTAGAATTTGACTCAATTTAAAACTTACAAAGAATATAAAGAGGAAAGCGACTGAAGTACAAGATCGAATTGCAATCCACTATTCAGAATTACTTGTTCGACACTATATGAGAGATTACATAATAGTACACTGGAATAATCTACCATTATTGATGTACAGCAAACCTAATGATTAGTAATTAATTTAATTCATTTTAAAAAAGAGAAGGAATTTCAGTACAACTTAAATAAATAAACTCATCCTAACCCGGTCAAATACTTCACTTTTTCTAGAAAGCCTTTTATGAGACTTCGAGAAATCGTAATAATCACGCATCTCCCAACTCTACCTTTTCCATTATCATGAAAATAGCGTGAGATCACAGTTTTCATGGCAGGCTAACGTGAGCAGACCTGTTGCAGCACACTGTTGTTTCGGGTGACGGAATTTAGTGGTCGTGTAATTTGTCTTTCCATGTTCTTAGATGATTAATTTAATTTCGCAGGATTTTATCTATCAGTCATTTAATCTTGTTACTTAATGCGCACGCATTTAGATGATTCAATAATTCTCGACTCGGATATCACGGAAGTTTTACGACTGCATTAAAATGGACCAGTTGGAAGTGAAAGAAGTATGTTCCACTTCAAGCGAAAGTTTCTCTTCTTCAAGTGAAGATGATGATGGTTCGGTTAATTACGAAACATTATTTTACAACTGTTTGTTAAATTTTAATTTTGGATTTTTTTTCAATTTTACTAATATTGTCATTCTTTCGTTACTGATTTTATCTCTTTCAGAATCTCTTGTAACGGAAAGAAAATTGGACGACCAGAAGACAGTTTGCTTTGAAAATAGAAAGCAACAGGAGGTATGTCATTTCATTAATGATTTTTAAGGATTTCAGATTTGTAAAGGACAGTGACCGACGCAATTTCTTTATAAGAAGATAATTGGAAACATTTGTTGCAAAGATAATCTTTTTATGTGCTTTATTTTTGCGTCTCATATTTAGAAAGCTTGGGGAGCCAGAAATAAGTGTCTTTGAAATTAAATTTTTTACAATTCATAGAATAAGTTGAAACGTACGAAACGTGAATTGCAAGCAGAACATGCAGCGAAGCATGAACGGGATCGCATGAGTATGGTATTGCCAGATCCGGCACGGGATCGAGAGCGGGAACGCAATTTTGTTCATCTTGCAACGAAGTTCATTTTTCTTTCAAATCAGTACATTTGATTTTTCATTACCGTTTTTAACTTATTTCATTCAGTGTATCCCTACCTACATTTCTCATTACTAAATATAGTGGTTTTTTGATTCAAGGGAAATATTATCTTGTAGCGAACAAAAGTACTTCCATGTCAAGAAATTGTATATAATGTACTTTTCTTTGTCGTTTTTAGCTTATTGCATTGAGTAAAATATGCATCTGATATAATTGTTGGGGTCTTTAAGATATATTGCCAGAACATCAAGTATAGTTTGTCTGCTATTGATAGTGTAACTATATGGTAGTCTATTTCAAAATTATTTGATTACAGAGATATTAGAAAAATACTTGATTATAGAGGTGTTGTCCAACTGTTTAACGCAGTGGCTGCACGACAGAAAGAGTTAAACAATGCATCAGCAGCAAGTATGACAAGCAAGAAACGACGGTTACGCAATATTTCTGCAGAGAACTTCAAAAGGAAATTAGTAGAATCAAGCATAGTTAAGGTACCTAATTTTAAACATTTTTCTGCCATTGCTGTAATTCCAAAAATTGAGAACGTGAAATTTCATTTTAGCTAGATACATCTCGCATGTTGCTCTATATTTCGTAATATAAAAGTTTTCCCTATATTTTCGTGCAATATAAAATTCAGGATGAGGTGAGTGATACAAAAGATTGGTTATCCGATGATCAAGTGACGATTAAATCTGAAACAGAGGACTTAGATACCTCGGGAATAAGGACAAAATCAGAGAGTGATTCGGAATGAATGGCGAACTGTTATAATTTTTGTTTGAGATATTGCATAAAATTTTGATTTCCTTGTGGTATGCTTTGCTCAAGTCTGCGTCCTGATGACAGCGAATCTATGCGAATTGAAAGGAAATAAAGTATAGGCGGGAGGAAAATCCAAGTAATTTACTAGAAAAATTAGTAAATTGCTATTTTTTGCTAGGATTGCTGAAATTTTAAGATTTTATTGTTGATAATTCAAAACGAGTATAAAAATTTGTGCCTTTGCTTGTTTTACAGTTATGTAATTGTGCCATAAGAGACAATTAATTTCTTTTCAAATGATTGATTTTTGCAGTTTATTTTGTATCTTAACTTCTTCATAGTATTTATATTAGAAAGTATACTGGCTGCAAAGACAGAAATGTTGTAGGAAATTCCTTGCTGGTGGTGGAGAGGCAGTGTTATTGAAAAGTGGAATACCCCAATTTTCGGGAATATTGCTGCGGGATGCTAAGATGTTTTAGAGAATTCATCCGATCTTACACCAAACCATTGTGGGATGTTCTATTCTCTTTATCGGTAGTATGCTCATATTTGGGATCGGAAATGATTACAATCAATCAGATTTGGTTCAATTCTTTTGCGATTAGACTCTCGAAGTATTTGAAACGACTCTTGGTTGTTGATAGTATTCTTTTATTTGAAAAGCTTGTTGTTCTGTAAAAAATGCGATGTAAGACTGAGCGGAATTTGTTGGACAAAAGAGTGACAGATTCTTTATTTGTTCAAGGGCATGAATTGTTTAACTAGCTTGGAAGAATTGTATATCTATAATGGGAACTATGAAATTGGCATTACAGCATATATTTCAATGACTTGACAAATAGAGATGAAATTCGCATTGCAATATTAATGCGACAGCAGTAACGGCATTGCAATAGTAATACGACAGTAGTAATGGCATTGCAATAGTAATGCGGCAGTAGTAATGGCATTGCAATAGTAATGCGGCAGTAGTAATGGCATTGCAATAGTAATACGGCAGTAATAATGGCACTGCAATAGTAATGCAATCTTTTCAACACTAATAGCAAATATCGGAACAAATATAACTGGAGATTAATGAAAAACAATTTCAGATAATTTCCTTAACATATCTAATTTGCTTATTCATTAATATTTAGAATCCAGAGATTCTCATATAAATTTTTCTTAAATAAAGAAACTTGAAATACGATGATTATCTTACAATAAGAAATAATGCAATGAGAGCATTGAATGTTAATTAGGGAAATAAATAAAATGCATCGAACCAATCTCCATGTATCACATTAAATAGTGATGGATATTGTTGGATGAGCAATACGAGAGTTGTCTGAAATGACATTTTGCGCACTCAAAAATGATCGATCAGAAGTACAAGAATACGCCTAATATATGCCTAAGAATTCATTAGTGTTAAGAACGCTTATCTTTTTGAGATTTCAAGTGAATGGAAATTTTAGAAATTTTTTTGAATGGGAGATTTCCATAAAGAAAATTTTAACGTATTTGAAGTGAAAGTACATTATATTTCAATTTAAAATGCACGAAATCGGTAATAATAGAGTTACCTGATCATCATCGACGTATTTTCTGTAAATTAGATTAACGACCATTTGATGACATAATTGATGGAAGCGATTTAATGAATAGATATCACCACCAAGAAAGCCACCGCTTATCACAGCCCAATTTTTACGATATAAATCGGCAAGCGTATATCGAGATATATTATCATACGATGGTGTCACCTTAAATAAGTCGCATATTTCCAGAATATTTGTTAGTTTCAAATACGCTGGTAACAAACGTGAATTCCTACAGCCTAAAAAGCATTCAACTATTATCATATCATAAATTTCCCTCTTTCCTGAATCTTTCCTATGAAAATTGCAAAATGGTTTGTTATGTGATGCAATATCGGAAATTTTTTTCCTATTTGATGACAGCAAAGTTCTGAATCTAAATATGAATATTATTAAATAAATCAATTCATACTATCTGTTTGTTTTCACCTCTTTGACGGTACAATCTCTTCATTAACTGCAGCTACCTGTCGCAGATATTTTATTAATAACTTTTTTTTATCATAATAATCTTGCTGAATCGCTGCATGAACTCGTTACTTAAACATTTAAAAAAATTAATCATATATTTTAAACAATGATTTTTGATTCAGAAGATGCTTGCTGGCTCATATCAGTTCACATTCATGAAATTTAAGGAATGAGAAAATTAGCAAATAGATAAAATGAAATGATACCTTTACCTTAATGAGGGAAATTTTCCGTCGTACAAAAGTAGGATTCCAATGAAATGATGGCGGAAATATGGATTGATTGCCATGCGCATAACCTGCATCTAACCATGCAAAAAATTCACTTTTGAATGGATTACTTTTCTAAAATAATTGCACGATCATTTCAGAAGTAATTCTTAAATGTTTTAATTTTAACAAACTTATTTCAATTTGTTTTATAAAATATGAATGTGAAAAATATTACTGACAATTTAACATTTATTAAAATTTTAGATTATTTACGTTCTTAAGAATACAATTAATTAATTAATTATTTAATTAATTCATTATTTTAAGCAATTTTTACATGTATGATGAAATAACCGAAATGATTTACAAAAATCTTATACTTTAAAAAATTTTAATCTGCAATTGTTTTTTTGAGAGATTTACCGAAGCGTTGTACAAGAAGTATGATTTAGAGTTCACTAATATATCGTATTTGGCACTTTTTGCTTCCGGATGTGAACTCATCGAACGATCCCATTGTTGATCCCAACGTTTATCGTTCTGTTCATCTGCTATTACTTTCATTGCCGCTTTCACGTATCGATAAAGGGGAAGTTCAGCCAAAGTTATTGGAATTATCTTAAATTTTCGACAATATCTTCTAATATACGGAAAAAGAAAAAATGACACATTTAGCGCTTAAAATTGAATGATATTAATTAAATTATAGTTTTAATTTATAATTAGTTGTAAAAATAATACACATACTCATTGTTTTATTTATTCTGTATAACTTACCTTAGTAATATGTTCCAATCGATATAATTTCCTTTGAGTATAAACATGCCTTACACTTTTCAAATCAACAAAAATGACTAAATTAACTTTTAACTTTAGCAAATTTTCCAGGAAATTATAATAACTTTCCAATGGACGACGATATTCCCACCAATCACCTCTTCCAATATCCAATAAAGCTGTTACTAAAGTAAAATTTGATCTTCTGACCCTGAAATTATAGACAGTAAGTATATTAATTTGAAGGAATAAATAATGAAAAAGTAATAAATTTTTCCCTCCTGTTATTTTCATTGAAGAAATGTTGCACAAACTATTTAGATTATATTATACCCGAGGAAGATATTCAAAAACACTGCTTGTGCATATATATTATTGTTAGATGTTAGTTTCAAATTTCTGAAACTTTTTTACTTCTTAACTTTTCAACAGCTGCTTAAAAATTAAGTCGTTATCGGCTGTATCGTAAAAACCAGAAATTCAATCTGATTTGTGCTAAAATTTTTTGAAATTGCTAACCTTGTTATTGTAGTTGTAGTATGTTGGAAAGTTTTAGCTACTTTTAATGGATCCAATATTTCTTGAATATGATCTTCTGGATACATTTTTAGTGTAGTTTGTGAAACAGTGAATCGGGGATTGATGGTGGTTTCGATAGATGGCGATGATGACAAAAATTGCATTGCTTCAGTTTGTTGTTTTATTTGTACATCTTTTAAGATTTCTGAAAAGCTCTGACCTCAAAAGCTTTGAACTTTGAAATGTGACCTAAGCTTATAGCCTTAAAAAATTTGAATATTAAGATGTAGTAAATTAAAAATGCAAAATTACCTATATTAAATCATAAAATTTAATATCAACGTTTTTTTGATAAATCAATATTCTTTCTCACGTTCGACAATTGTAGTTTGATAGAAGGTGAAAGTACTGGTGTGGGCGACGTTGATGAGAAAAATGAGAATGGAGATAGAAAGTAAAAACTCGGCTATACTAATAATTCTAGCAGTAATCGTGATAATGACGATAGAATTTGTAGTACAGGTTATAAAATTAAAAGTTTGGTAGTTGTTAACACAAGTAACAATTAGATATTATTACTTCTATTGATGTAATCTGTCAAAAGGTGAAGTACTTTTTAACGAAATGGTACTTTTTGAAGTATTGGAGACAATTGCTATTTGTATCGTATTGATAGTAGTAATAGCAGTAGCTGTAGTAGTAGGGGAATGGCTATAATTGTACTTGGAACAATAGGCGATATTATTTTCTGTTGCTCTGTTGTTGTCGCTGTTGCCATTGGTACTGTTGCTGTTGTTGTTGTTGTTGTTAGCGTTGTTGCTAGTGTTGTTGTTCTCGGCGTTCTTGTTGTTGATAGTACTGTTGATGTTGTTGTTGCTGTTGTAGTTTTTGTTGTCGCTGGTGTTGTTGCCATAAAAATATCAGAAGCACGTGGAGCAAAAATATTCCATATGAATGATATTTTGGTAGTTTCATTGATAAATGCGATATTTGAAATATTAGCTCGAACTGAGGAACCAATATTGTTAGTAGCATTTGTTACTTGATACTGAAATATTTTTAAATGTCGTTAAATTATTCATTATACTTTTCAAATTTCTTATGCTAAACTCATTCTTCAAAATATAAAGCAAACAATCTTATAAACCAAAGATAATTACAAAGTTTAAAATTACATTACCAAATCAACGAATGAAAACAAAAATAATCTCAATAATTTCTCTTCCATTTTTTCTTCTTTTCACTAAAGATTGTTTATTGTTTACATCTCACCGTAACATAGAAATTAGATGTAGAATCGATGATCGAATTTGTTACGGTTGAATTATGTTTGCTAGTTCTTTCCAGTCCTGGTTTCTTCATCCTTGTGTACTTCCCAAGCATTTTATTAAATTTGTGTCGATGTCGATGTTTCAGTGTTGTTGGAGTATCCATAGTTGCATCTGATATCATTATCAATGATGATAACACTTGATAATGTGTTGTTAGTAAAAATTTTTCTATCATATGGAATTTTAATGGAATTTAAAGAATTAAAAAAAAGCTTTGAAAGTGGAATTTAGAAATTAATTAAATGGTAATAATAAGTTATAATTATTATTTTAGTAAATTTGTATTCATTTAACTCATTTTTTTGATTCTAATTTTTTTTCGAAATTTGTTATAGTAATTTAAATAGATGATATGAAGAAATTTCAAATCCTAATTGAAGATTTGATTCAGTTCTGACTTCTACTCTCATTTCAAAGAGGGTATCGGAAAATAGCAAAAACAAAGAACGATGAAAATGAATGAAATAAAATAGATTGTAAAGAAAGGTAATCCACAGATTGTGCGATTAATTATATTATAATGTTAATTTACATAATTTCTATAAATTTCATTCTTGAGAGATCAAATAATTTTTCATTCTAAATGAAAGCTTAAAAACGGACCGTATATTCTTTCTGATCGAATACTATTAGCATATTTTTGGACTGTCGTCGAGACTGTTGCCAATTTAATTTTATTCTATATGAAATTAGCATTTATAATAATAGTATGATAGGAATAAATAATATGAAATTTCCTTCAAGGTTTATTCAAATGTCAGATGTATGAAGAATAATTTCGATAATTGATTTCAGGAAACTTTTATTCGCTGTTTTCAAAATAAGAAAGCTATCAGTTCTAAGCTATCAGAATAGAAAGCTATCAGTTCGATTATTTAATTATTTTGTTACAATTTTCGAGTACAGTTAGCAATTTCATTTCTGATTTTTAATTCCTTCAAAATTTTTTTTTTAAAAGAAAGAAAAATATCTGAATCAAAAATTGAAGAAAGATATTCAGCTAAACAATATCCGGTTATACGTTTTACTCACTTATACTTAATTATTTATTATTGAACAACTTAATTAATATTAATTAACAAAGCGTACTTGATTAAATATGAATACTTTGATGATATTATAGATGATGAATAAATTGAGTAATATAATAATCGTTAGCAATCCAACGATAATCGAAAGAACGTACAATCTCATTCCTTCACAATATTCCTCCCATCCATCCAATTTATTTTACTGCAAATGTTATTATTTTTTTCTAAATGAATAATATCATTTATTTTAATTTCATCAATGGATTTTTATTATAAACTTTATTATTTAAAACAATAGATTATTTTGAAAGGTTAAGTGAATTCCTAACTTAACTAACGTTTAATTTATAATGCTAAAAATTTGAAATTTGATCCTATCATTACACTATTTGTCAATATTTTCATCCATTACACCAAATTTTCTCAAAATATTTTCTCTTCAAAACCCTCAAAAAATTTTGAAATAAATTTGAAAAAAACTTTCAGTTTGAGATAATTATTCCTATCGTACACTTTCCTAATTATATTTCTTTTTAATTAATATTCATATTTTAATTCTTACACAAATGCTTCTTATTTTAATAGTTAACTTTTTCTTTTGTAGTATATATTTGTCTGTCAAATCTTTCAATTGCTTTAGCCTATTTCATTGTTAAACGATTATTCAACAATTTTATAATAAGTTTAATCATTTCAACTCTTCATATTTTATCGTTTGAGAATTTGGTGATATTGTTAAGATAACTCTTCTGATAACTCTCTTGATAATTCTCACTTATTTTGTGAAAATGAAGGATAAGTTAATCCTTGAGAAAGAATGATTTTTAAATTTTAATTTTTGATTAGTTAATAAAATTATTTTTTCTCTTTTCATTAATGAAGTAGATTTGAATTTAATTAAAATTCACTTAGAGAAATCTTACACAGTGTGATTAACAATTGAAAGATGATTAATGGCTTCAATTAGGCTGATATATCGCGAACTAAATATCTAGCGGAAATTAATTACTATTTGATAGAAATACTTTTAATACGAAACTTTATTTAGTCTTCCAAACATTATGCTTCATACGGTTTAATATCAATTTTCTTTTTCTATCTCTAATTTCGGATAGGTTAACTAAGAGCATGAAATTTAAATTAGATTATTGACATATGCAAATGAAGCTAAATAGTGATACTTTATGAAATTGTTAGAGCTATTTAACTTTTAATAATTTAATTAATTAATTTCCTTTTTAATCGCTGCAAATATTCTTAAATTCCAAAAATCATATAATTAAAAAATGTTTGAAATTTTTGAAAACGTCAAAAGTTTTTCAAATATACTTTAATAATATTTTGTTAAAGATTTTTTGAATTTTCAGCATCATTTTTTTTGTGATAGTATTTGTCATCGATTTCCATTTTCCGACAAATTTCAACAACTCATTATGTTAGGTCGCTAATTACTTATTCAAGTAGAAAAATTATAATAAAAATTATCAATATGATAAAACATAAGTAAATTATGAGTATTATATAAAATATAAAATATAACTGTATGGAATATCATTTATAGAAAATAAAATTAATTTCCACTAATTTAATTCAATTTGAATTTTTCATATTCTAATGACTTATCAAATGGAATATCTCTTTTAGTGGAAGATTTAAATTTTAAAAATGAAAAAGAAAAGATTAACAAAAATGAAAGATAATAAGATTATTTTATGAATATTGCCATTGAAAGTGATTTTATCAGTAATCAATGAAAATAATCAATGAATTTGGTTTGTAATAAAAAACGAAGAAAAAAGGATGAGTTTACTTACGGGAAATTTCATGTGGAAATATTACATATTGCTTTTGTTTATATCTGTCACTAAAATTGATTCATTCAGTTAAAAATTTATTGCAAATTTTTAACGATGAAATTGAAACGTTGTTTAACGCACTTATAGATTATATATATATAATACATAACTTTGAAATCATTTACTTTTAAATTTTTCATTTCTTATGAAATAAAAAACCTTTCTATTACAAATGCAATAGAACTTCATTTCCTTCTGTATCTCTTTTGTGATAAAAGAATTGATTATCACAACAATGATTTTAACTTAGTTGAAAATTGAAAATAATGCTGATTTGCATTTCGGGATGATACAACAGCTGTATATCGAATTTGATAAATCAGAAATCAACGAGCGATTCTATAGAATATCACTAGTTTAAATTAACGTTCATCTTCGGATGTTTACCGGGACATTTTACATCATCTTACATCATATTTGATTTTATAAAGCTGAGTAATAATAACAAAATTGTGATAGGCTACGACTATTGCAACTTATTGAAGGTGATAGGAAAATCAGAAATCAGAAATTAGAAATCTAAATTTGTGTTGTAAAATATAAATACGAGAAAAGAGTTATTTTTGGTATCTGAAAGTAAAAATAATTCTTTTTCATTTTTCTATAAATTCGAAAAATAGGTTACTTCATGCAAACGATTGAAATAATTGAATGTTTTAAAAGTATTTCTTATTTTATCTTTGAGATGGAAATTTATCAAAATTTAAGTTATTAATTATATTCATAAATTTTCTGCAAAACAATCCATCGGTTTATTCAAACGATCGGAAGGATTAGCAATGAAAAGATGAGAAATTAAAAAAGCATGAACATTTCTGGAAGATTAACACCCCTAAGCATTATGTATCTGGCGCTATTAACATGGCACTATTGATGCGATATTGAAGAATGATAGGGGAAAGTTCTATTCTACGGTTCTAAATTCTTGCTTAATAAAATTATCCAACAATTCCTAATTAGTGATAATTATTAGAAATAAATTTTGCTGGCAATATTAAAGCATTAAAGAACAGCTTGAGAAACAAAAAATCTGAGAGTAAATGATTGAAGAAAAAAAGGAAAACTTTTAACATTTCCGACTTCAATATTACTATATCATGTCTGCCTCCTTTTTTTGATCTATTTTTACAATGATTTATGAAAAGGTTTCAGAAAAGATTTCTAAAAATTTCTAATACTAAAAAAAATACTACGATACATTTATGATTTGCTGATAGTTAAAGATTGAGAGGAAATTTATTTTACAATTAAATTTCTCGTATTCTAAATAGATATTCAAATTTTTTAAAAGTGAGATTTTTATTATTTAACGATCAAACTTTTCGTATTCTAAATAGGTGTTCAAACTTTTTAAAGGTGAGATTTTTTATTTTATCCATTTGTCCATATATAAAGTAGGTAGATTACATTACCTGTAAAATTATAACTTGATGAATTATCATTCTTATACTTGTGATCTCAGTGATATTCTATTATCAAATCATTTTAATCATTATGCTTATATATTCGTATTTACAAAACAAACTTGAAAATTTTCAATTTAAAATTATGATTTAAAAAGTCATACGTGTGACTTACGTCAAATGATAGTAATAACTGAAATAAGAAAAAAATACAACGAATTGCGTTTTATATGTTAAAAAAAAATTACGTCTTATTCACGTCATAACGTTACGTAAACATTTTAAAATACAATGTTGCAAACAATTTTAACAATTTTAACGCTTTAAATATAATACTTACAATAATTTGCGCATAAAAATTACAGCCTTATTTTATTTTGAATTCGTTGAAACATCGATTGGAAACGATGCAAAAATATTTGCAATGGGTTATACTGATAACATGAAATAACGAGTGGAAGTGATGAAAAAATGTTTTCAATAAGTTTTATTGATAACGTAGAACAGCGATTGGAAATGATGCAGTAAGTTTTACTGATAACATGCAATTTGCAATTTTGCAAGTAAAAAGTTATCATAAATTGAGAATTAAAAGGAAGGGAAGAAAAGAATAAATTCAACAAATATTTTAAACACACAAACATTAAAATGTTTGTTAAATTGTTTGCTAAGCAATCAAATTATTATCAGAAAAGAAATTTGAAAAAGAAAGTTTAAAAAAATGTGAAGGACGTTGAAGATAGGAAAAAATTAAATTGAATGATACCATATTTCCCAAACAAAAACCTGCCTAAATGAAAGTATGAAAAATATAGTCAAATAAAAATAGGCCTATTTTCTTTCTTTCCTCTTTCTTTCCTAATTTCTTTCTTTCCTCTTTTTTCCTGCATTTTTTGCAGTGAGATGAAATTTTATTATAATCTTATCATGCATGTATCTGAGTGATAATGAAGAGATTACGCGATTGCATGAGAGATACAATCCATTCCAATTAATAAACGCAATATATAAAGAAATGATGCAAATCTTAAAGACAGAGCATGCTGATTTAACTTTTATAAAATATTTGTAGCAGTGATTATTAGACGCCAGATTAATTACAATTAGCTAATTAATGCTAAAATATAAATCCAATAATTGAGAAATCAAAAAAATCAAATTCAAAAATGCTTCCCTTAGAAGTTGGTATTATTTTTACTTCAAAACGAAGTACCACAAATGACAAAACTTACTAAGATTGATTAAAATAAGTTGAGGAGATTCAAAATTCTCATTTTAATTTCAATACCCAAAATGACCTGTAATTAAAAACAATAGAATTTTATGCTCAAATTTAGTGTTGCAAAGTAAAATGAGTTAACTAATGAGATCGAACCTAAAAATACTCATTAAGCTAAAACTGATAATATACAATTAATTTTACACAAAGAATGATGTACCATATATGGGTGAAAGGTTGGTGTAACAGTAAGTGATGAAAATGGTGACAATAATAATAGTCGCCAAATAATATGGGGTAATTTTTGTTTAGGTGATAGCGTTTTTGTTAATGAGCTGAACTGATAAACGATAGATGAATTATTAGGATGGTAAATTCTCTTCCATCTTTTCATTTTTTGTTGATGAAAAGTTGACTGTAACAATCACATCAATCTGTCCAACCATTTAAAATTCTCTCATTCATTATCACTTTTAAATTTTCAAGGTGGAAAAACGAATAACGCAACTTTATGGAAAACTTTTTTATGAAGAAAATTTTTTTTTAATAATATAAATGATATTATTTAAATTTTTATATTAATTAATTAATTAATAATAATGCCATCATTATAATTAATTAATAATATCATCTTTAAGTGAAAGATAAGGATGTGAATAATATATGTTGTGTTAATTTAAAGCTAATTAAAAGAAACAATTAAATATTTTGATGATTGTTTCTTCTAATTTCTCAAAATGTTTAATTGATTCCTTCAAAAGAACAGAAAAGAAAGAATGAAAAGATAAACAAATTGTACATTTGCGCCAATAAGAGAATAAATAATGCAGAAAGCTATTTTAGTACAAACTTGTCATACTTTTGCAAAAATGAAATTATCATCGATTAATTTATTTTTCGAAAAAAAAAATTTGAAATTAATTGTTGTCAAGAAAAAGAGAAGAAGAGATGAGAGATGAGAAAGATAAATTGAAATCAAAGATTGACAGATGCCTTACACAATAATAACTTATCGCTATAAGTGTTAAATATTAAACTGAATAAATCAAATTTTAAAAAAAAAGGAAGAATTAAAATTGAAACAATAGCATTTCTTACAAACTGTTTGGAACTTCTTTTTTGAAGGAACGAAAAAAAAGGTTTCTCCTAAAATCCATTCTTATCAATAAATTATCAAAATAACAAATGTTATTTTACTTGCCAGAAATTAGTGTAAATCGTTTGAATTGAAAGAAAAGTTGCATTTGTGTAAAAAGTTATGAAAGAAAAATTTTTATTTGTTCTAAAAGAAATTTGTTTTATTTTATTTTTCTTCTCTCTTAATAACTATGAATTTTAAAATGATATTTATATAATTTAAAATTTCAATAGGTAATCACCTAATCATGCTTCACTCCTCTCACTTATCTCCTCTAATGATTAATTAATTAATTAACTAATTATTACATATATTGATATAGACATAATATATATCTATCTATATATATATAGATATATAGATATAGATATATTTTAAATGAAGATTAAAATAATCCATAAAAGTTTTTGTAAAAAAAATATGAATTGTATTTTGACAGTATGATATATTTTAAATTAAATAATTTGAAATATATGATCGATAATATAGATAAAAGTTAAAAGAAGTCTTCATTTCTTTAAAATATTTTGCGAAATCGAAATTGCAATAATTACTGTATATATATTTTATATATCAAAGTATATATCGAAAAAAATATGAAATTACAATAATTAATCGAAATTATACTAATATTTTAGACTTAAGATTAATTAGAAGATGTGACAAAAAAAGGTGACACAATCATTGGATATCAAAAAAAGTTGACTTGTTGAAGATTAAAATAATTGATAAAAATATGTGTTATCAGTGTATTCAATGATTGATCGGTAATCAACTAATCATGTTCCACTCCTCTCATCTATCTCTTCTAATGACTAATTAATTAGTTAAGTAATTAAGGAAAGAGAAAACACGTATCCCTTTTTTCCAAATTTCATTAATACTAACTTTACTTTGCAATTACTAAAAACTTAACTATGCAAGCTGTCTAAATACACAATGTAAGCTGTCGAAATACGTAAAATGAATAACATCGAAAAATTTTTCCATTAAATTAACTTTTAGGAATTTTGGAAAATTCTTGAAAAGTAAACATTGCGTAATTTTCAAAATACATAAAATTTAATTGAGAGAAATTAAATATGTCGAAAAAATTTTTTCAAATTTTTACATTAAATAATAATTATTTAATAATTTTTTTATCAATGGAAATTTTCAAAGAAAAAAACTTAATTAAGCAAATTAATTAATTAATGCAATGTATTAATTGAATTTTAGAGGTGACAAAAATTTTTGAGCATTCATTTGATGATAGTATAGAAACTTACTAGAACAATTGTTAGTGCATAAGTACGCGTAACTTCAAGATCTTCGTTCATTACACCCATCAAATTTCCGTTTGGAAATTCTTGCAGTATGAAAAATGTGCCACCAACAAAGCAAATCACTTCCCTGTTTTTTCCTGCACTTTTTGTTAAAACTATTTTAGCTGTTGTGATTTTAATAAATGACCACAAAAACTATCCTTGTTTCATTTCTTCTTGAAAACTAAAACAATCGAAAAAAAAAAGATTTAAAAGGATTTGCTGACGAGAAATTTGTAAAGAAAAGTCATTAATTAATTTCTCAAAAAAAGAAAAAATAAAGACAAAAGGTAAGAAAGCGATTTCTTTGGAAATTTTCCGGAGTTATTTAACTAAAGCTTCAAATTTTTGCCAGCTGAAATTTCAATCTATAAGAAAAATTTTTAACTCTAACTAAATAAATAGTAATAGATTAAAATAGCTTCCATAAGCTATATGATTAATCTGATGATTTCAAATTTAATTTATTCTAATAGTCATAATTTAATAATCGAATGCTTTCTTCTAACACAAAAGTTGTTGCACTAATAATAATACTTCCGATAAAATTTGAAATCTTCAATCTAACATTCTGTCATTTAATTGATTAGATTCTCAGATCATAATTGCAAGAAGCTATACAACTTTTTCGAATAGAGATATATCAGATTTTAAGGCTAATTAAATTTTCGATAATATATCGATGATACGATGAAATGAAAATACTAACACAACCTGAATGTTAGACAAAACAGTTGTTTCATTGTTTATATATTTGTCAATAAAATTTTTAAGTTTTAATTACTTCTGCTTATTAAAATCACATTTTACAATGAATCAGTTAGTGAAAGAAGAAATTTATAAAATGAATAAATCATTGAATGTCTTT
The DNA here is from genome assembly GCA_916381525.1 of Cercopithifilaria johnstoni. Lineage (NCBI taxonomy): Eukaryota > Metazoa > Nematoda > Chromadorea > Rhabditida > Onchocercidae > Cercopithifilaria > Cercopithifilaria johnstoni. Next base: position 169,529 of record CAKAEH010000445.1, read on the forward strand.
CTCTCTCTCTCTTTAATATGCAAATATTGATAATTAGAAATATTGTTTGTATAAGTATGAAAGATACATACTGAAAGTGAAATAATTAGAACTAAGTAAATGATATCTCGAAATATCTTCTCTCAACTGTATTTTGACAGATTTATTCCAAATTACTTCTTCCTATCCATTTTTGCTGCCAGCTTTTCTCATTCTCATTAATATTCTCAAAGAAGAAATAGTCCCAGTTATTACTGTAATTCCAGTTTGTTACTTCAAAAATTGCTCTAACTATTATTAGCTTATTCTATTCTATATTCTATCATTAATTATACTTTAAAAATTTTCCATTTAAAGAATAAGCATTGCTTTCGAAATGTAATTTATCAATTTTTAGTTATGATGCATTGAAAAAAAAAATGATTAAATAATAATGAATGGTTAATTTTTATCAATTTTCTTCTTCTTCCTTATCAATATTTTATCAATTCTCAATTATCCAAAAGAATGATTAACAATAAATGCTTCTGTAAACTAAGTTATGGTGCATTGAAAAAAGCGAAGAGAAAATGATTAAGTAACAACGATTTTTATCAATTCCTTTATCAATATTACTGTTTTTTTCATCAATTTTTCAGCATGATATATCATTCATTTGCATTTTCAGCATGATATATATTCATTAGCATATATCATGCTGAAAAACGCTGATATGAATATTTTTGCTATAAATCGGAAAAGTGATATAAGTCGGAAATTGTCACAGAAATTTGAAATCTTCTCTCATTAACTATTACGCTTACAAATTTCATTTATTACACACTGTGAATAATTTCTTAACTCTTTTTAATTTAATTTTTAAATTTCTCTCAAATTTATTAAGCTCAATTTTTTATTTTCTTTTTAAATTGATCACGCTAATTATTATCGCTAATTAGAAGAAAATGAAAAACAAAACAATTTATTTATAATAGAAATAGCAAATAGAGAAATTGAAGAAGGAATGAATTTCTATTCAATTTTTCATCAATGAATGAATTTATTCACTCTCATAAATCTATTTCTTTTTCTGTTAACATTTATTATTTTCAAATTAAATGAATCAATTCGTTAATTGCAGCGAAACTTTTAATTTCAATAATTAACAAGAAATTAATTTTTTCATCCAACAGCTATGAAATATTTGAAATGTATTTTATTCATTAATTTTTTTACTAATTAATTAATTTTATTTAGTTTAAAGTTTTTTTTAAATAATGTATTGTTTTCAAACATTTGCATAACTTACTAAAAAAAGAATTTAAATTTTGCAATAATTTATTAATGAAATGAAACATTTCTGATTATTGTCTTTCACTATTAACGAATGAAATGAAAAAAGGTAAATGATAAATTTAAATGAAATGGAAATTACCTTTACTATATAATATATATACCTTTACTATATAATGAAATTCTACAAATTAATTCATTTGACACGAAAAGGAAGCAATTCTTAGAATGTATTGTGAGAGAAATTAGAATGAATCATTTGCTTTTGGATACGATAGATTGAAATTTGAAAGACGGAAAAGGAAAAGATATATAATAAAGCAATTTTTAAACATGAATAAGATTGTCAGTTTGCGATATTTACCATTTGTGATATTTACCATTTGTAAAGAAAATTGTACATATTGTTTCAATAATAATTTAATCGATTGATTTTGAAAATAAATTTGAAATTCGGAAATTAATTAATAACATTCAGGATGATATGCAAAGATTGATGAATTGGAAAATTAGGTCATAATTATTTAGATTATTTGTGATTCACATTTCACATAATGTAATATCGATGTATTGTATCGTACACTTATTCCTATACTGTATCATACAGTTATTTCAGAAATCGTAGTCGAGAAAAATTATTAGGATTGAAAAATGATCTGATTTAATTTTGGTGAAATTTTTCAAAAATTAGATTAATTTCTGCAAGGACTTCAAAATTAATCCTACTCTCTTAATTATTTCTGTTTCCTAATTATTCTAGTTTTAGTTGCAGTTCAAATCAAGAAGATATGAAGCAGCTGAGGACTGATCTGTCATCTAATCCTACTAAAGAATATTCATTTGAAATCGAAGGAATCGAAATGAGAAAATTAAAAAGAGAAAAATTTCACGAAAAAGCGTAATTTCAACAGAAAAGATTGCTATATGAATTTCATCAATTTTCATTTATTGTTTAAACTTGAAATTTTGTTCATAAATTTTGCGAAAATTTCATAATATATAAGAGGAAATATTAACTTTTCTATGAAAGAAAAAGATGTTAAACAGCTTGCAATAAATTATAAAAGTTTCCCCAATGAATCTGTAACATTGCAGAAATTTAAACATTTATATAAATTCTTTAGAAATCTGTCAATTAAACAAATGGATAAATAATTGAGCCAGAATTAAAACGTAGAATGATTTTATTTCACTAAGTTATTAATAACAAACATTCCAGTCATATCAAAATATGTAAAGATTGGAATTCGTCGTATTCGTTACATTCCGCCCTCATAGCTTCCTGAACAGATCGTGAATTAATGTTGCTGAATGCTGCTTTACAATATTCAAACACCCGGAATACCAAGAGATATCATTTTATGTTAAACATATAAAGCCAATGGTATCTAAAAGTTTTAAAAAGATACAGTAATCATGAAAAGCGTGAGAATCCTAAAATTGGAAGTAACTGGATTACAGTTTAGATTTACAAATATTAATTTTGAATATTAATTTAATTTATCAATATCTCTAACTTTGACTGTGCGTCTCCGTGGATATCTTAATGTTTCGTGCCTTATTCCTCATCTTGTTCTATTAAATCTGAATAGCATTATTCTATATAACTCTTACCTGCTACCAGTGATTATTTCGACTCCATAAAAGAAGTCGGTGATTGGATCAATACTGATAATAAAGATGAATGTTTTACCGAATATCCTATCCGCTCATATTTTAGAGAAACTGGAAGAACATGCTGATATCTTATCATTTCTATTATGCATTGATATATTATACCATCCTTTCTGGAATGCTTGAATAGAATGAGAAACTTCTATGCTACCAACTTTCTAAGAGAATTTGCTTCGCATTCCTCGTCCATCCCCCATCCTATGTTGACGGCATTATTTCATAAGCGAGCAACTATAGCTATAAGGTTTGTTATGTGTCAACGAACCAATCGCAAGTCGTTCCCTAATCTGCCGGTGGCTCTTAGAAATTAGTGTTGGCGAAGTTGTGATTTGTGTGTTTCTCTAGTTGTACTTATCATAGTATCATGAGATTCTCCGTAATCGCTTTTATTTTCAGAACCAAAACTTACTATTTGTGATCGGACTCTGTCATTCTTTGTTTGGGTTTCATTAATGATTAAACGAAATGATTTAATGTGAATTCACTCAGGCAGTCTGTTCGCTAAACAATGACGTTAAATATGGAAAAATAGGTCATTGTGATAAATTTATATTTATGGAGATTTGCACTCTGTTGAAATCCTATTGAACTTTCAGCTTGCTGCGCGGAATAATTGGTTCGAGAAATGATAGAAGCCGAAATGAATGATTTATCGGAAGAGGAAGCGCTACCTAATCTTACTAAAAAAGAACTGAAGGTTGGTAATGACTAATAAAATTCTATCCAAAACAGCATAAAGCAGTTTAAAATTTTTGCATTGCAGGGATAACTTCTAATTGGTTTGTTTTTATGATTTAATGAGAGGAATTATTACTTTGGACTTACTGGGGTAGTTGATATGAAATTTTATTGGAAATTCCATTTTCATTTGTACATTATTAGTTTTATCTTATTCGTTTATTTTTCTCTTAGGAATTGGAACGAAAGAAAAGCAAAAATAAGAAAAAGAAAGGATCGAAGAAGAAGAAAAATCTGCGAATGACCAATGGAGAAGAAAGTGTTAGAAATTCGGATTCAGGTTCCGGTGTTTTTTTTTAATCACCTTTTCTTCCACTTATATATTACGAATATTATTGGATGTGTGTTGCGTTTTACTATGACTACTGTATTATCTATTTTATTTGTACAATATTACTTCTCCCCGAAACTTCAAAATATGGAATTTAGGTATTGAAAAAACCCCGACAGCCAGCGATATTGATGACAATGTTGAAGTGATTTATGTTGGAAAACCTCTAGAGCTTGATCCTAGTGATCCAAATTATCACTACTTCTCGAAAGTTTTCGAAAGTTTCAAGGTTTTCTTATTGGTTTATTGCGTTTATCTTGCATTGGTGATCTTAAAATAGTGCTCTGAATTGACTGCTGTCTGCATAACTCCTATTTACTGCTTCTAATTTACTGCATAACTCTTCTAGAATTCCATTTTAATGATCCGAACTAGTCAATGATTTCTCAGTACTAGTTATGTTAAAGGGATCTATGTGAATTTTATTTTAATTTTTGATAGTTTCTCTGTTGACATGATCGGCGCTATAGATTCAGAATAAAAAACGTTTCATTATTCTATAACGTAGAATATGCTGAAGATGTAATGGAGTCAGTAATTGTTAGTTACATCTTTGTTAGCGGTAATAATGTTTTTCATGACTTATGCAGATAAGCGAAGAAATAAAGAAGGAGGAACCTGCTGAGAAAGTTGAACCAGAAATGAAGAAAGAAGAAATACCAACAAAAGCTTCCATTTCGGAAAAGATTTTGCAAGAAGAAATGAGTGAAAAACGGGTAATCGTTGAGAAACTAACTTCTTTTCCTTTTCTCCCGGTACACGTTTGAGGATGTATATATGGATCTCAAAAGATGTAAATAATGTGGAATATTTAATCAGTTCTGCTCATTTTCGAGAAATGTTCGAGAAACATTGTCACTATTCTTTTCAGCGCGAACAAGAGGAGGCCGGGCAGACACAAACTTTGAGTAAGAGGAAACTTCGTCTGTCAATGCAACCAACTATTGCCGAACTGAAAGAGGTATTCAGAATAATATATTTGTTTATTTCTAAAAGTTGTTCATTTGTCCAATGCAATTGAGTTTCTATATTTTTGATAGTTTCCCAATTTCATATCATTTCTTTTATTATAAATATACAAAGAGGGAAAAAGAACATATTAATTTCTCTCACTCACACATCAATTTTAAGGTAAGACTAGAAGGACTTTCTAATATGTTTTAATATATTAATATATATAATATATGTTTGTTTACCCATCTCTAACCGAGTTGTAGTGAACGTATTAAATGTTACTAAATAATGTCTCCTCAGGTGACAACTCGGCCAGATGTGGTGGAATGGGCAGATGTCACTTCACGTGATCCTTATCTCTTGGTTACCTTGAAAGCATACAGAAATACCGTACCTGTACCGCGACATTGGAATGCTAAGAGAAAATATTTGGCAGGCAAACGCGGTTTTGAAAGACCTCCGTTTGATTTGCCCGATTTTATCAAGAGGACTGGTATAATGGAAATGCGTGAGACGATGTGGGAAAAAGTAAGTTTCTGCATACTTTGTCTTTGAATTTCTGCCTTTTTTTAAAGTTGGACAGGTTTTATTATTTAACCTGTATTAGTCCTACAGAATCATGAGTCTCAAACGAATGGAGCATATCCTGCAATGTGAAACCGTATAGTAATGAATCCGTATAGTAATGCAATCGTATAATAATAAATTTTTAGTTATAATTTCTCTGACTTACTCTCTTAACATTCGTTAATTTAGGAAGATGCCCAATCATTAAAATCGAAGATGCGTGAACGCGCAAGACCGAAGCTTGGTCGTATTGATATCGATTATCAAAAACTGCATGATGCTTTTTTCAAATGGCAAACAAAACCTGTGATGACTCAAATGGGTGAACTGTACTATGAAGGTAAAGAACTGGAAACAGTCATGCGTGAGAAGAAACCGGGTGAACTGACCGATGAACTACGAGTTGCTCTAGGAATGCCTGTTGGACCTGTAAGTGCAATTCCATACTCATAGAGACAGGAATCGGATAGTGTACATAAGTGACGTGATATTCCTTGTCGTTTCAGAATGCACACAAATTTCCTCCACCCTGGTTGATTGCAATGCAGCGATATGGACCACCGCCATCATATCCGAACTTGAAGATACCGGGATTGAATTGCCCTATTCCAGAAGGATGTGCATTTGGTTATCATGCTGGTGGATGGGGTAAGCCTCCAGTCGATGAAATGGGCAAACCGTTGTATGGTGATGTGTTCGGCCTTGAGGTTGCAAATTAATACAGTTTATTAAACTGAATTTTGAGAAATTTTTTCCTTTCGAGTTTAAGAAAATCTTTGAGCTTAGCATCACGACAATATCCTTGCGTTCGATAGGCTTGATACCAGATGATAGTTATACGGTTAATATGGTGATACTACTACTATATGTTTGGCTCGATCACACATTTCTTTCCTCTGTGGCAATTTATCTGGTTGTTAACTTCTAACAACTCGACGAAGCTTTTAGCTTTAGTGGGACGATTTGTCCGGCATGAAACTCCCATAGATATTTCTGTTGGAGCAATTTCATTTAGCTGTACTCAGTTTGTTCTCTTTTATAGAAATGAGAAGTTAGAATCGATTTTATACTAACCAAGTTGCATAAACCTAATAGCAACTAGTTCTGTTTTTAAAAGACATGTTCTCTTCCAGGCTCCAACACTGCCAGAATTGGATGACGAATCACGAATAGAACGACGACATTGGGGTGAAATAGGTAGTGATGAAGACTCTAGTGAAGAAAGTGAAGAAGAGGAGGAAGGTGAAGGTGGTGCGGTTGAAGCAGGCTTTGTTACTCCGGCTACTACTGAAGGGTTAGTCTTGCTTATGCTCTAGGAGGTAGGGGTAGATTTTAATAACAAACGATTTAACGGAATGCGAGGATTCTCGATATTATATTCCTCTAAAAAATTTATCTTCTTAGTGATTCAAAGTTAAGATGGTGCTAATTTCTCCTTTTAGTTTTGCAACGCCATCAGGAATGACTTCTGGCGTTCTTACTGGTGTTGAAACTCCGGATACCATTGAATTGCGAAAGGGCAAACGGATAGAAGACAGGTTTTTTGTGTTTTCAATATTATCTTTTTTAGTCTAGCAGGCATTCGATTTCAGGTAAAACGCAAGAACACAGTAATTCTGCGGAAATAAGTGTTTGAAACATGATTACGTGTTGAGTCATTAGGGGGGAGTAATTTCTGGAATTAATTAGATTCTTTTAGTGCACTAAGTTGAAAATCTATGTACTGATTAGGAAGTTGAAAATTTATGGTTTAAATTGAAATTTTAGCAGCACAACAGGTGGTGAGACTCCTGCGCCAGCACTCTACACAGTACTTCAAGAACGTAAGATCGATCGTATTGCGGGACAAATGATGGCCAGTACTCATGTTTATGATTTGTCGGTGGGTGTTTTATTCATGAGCTTTTGTTTTTGTTTTATTAATTTCTTAAGCATTAGTAAGGAAAAAACAGTGCTTCTAAATAAGTCAGACATATTGTGGATTGTGGATAAAATTTCTAATTCTTGTGTTTTTCAGAAAAAACCACCTCCAGCCCCTGTATCACAGGGAGTAGATGCCGGAATAGAAGTATCATTGAATCCAGAAGACCTCGACCTAGCTGATCAAAAAGGTCTGGAGAAGAAATATGAAGAGCAGTTACGGAAGCAAACTCGTGGACGGCAGGATGACGACGAAGATTTCTCAGATATGGTGGCTGAACATTCCGCTAAACAAAACGTTAGCTTTGCAGCTTTTCTACGTTTTGTTTTCCCTTTCCTTTGCTTTCCTTTCCTATTATATTTGATTTCGTGTTGCAGCGTAAAAGAAAGGTACAGGAACAAAAGAAATCAACGCAGCAGCAGAAGAAATATAAAGATTTCAAATTTTGAAATAACACTTTCTACTTGTGCTTCTTAATTTCTTCTTAATTTGTTTATTAGTGATACCATTACATCATTTTATGACCGAATCCTTCAGATTAAGCTCGATTATCAGATTTGCCACAGATTTTAAATTCCTATCTGCAAATTTGTGGAGTGTAGATTTGCTGTTTCTGAGAATCAGTAAAAAGTCAATGGCTTTTTCCAAAAGTTGAGAAAATAGCCAGTCTTTCTAGCACCGAAAAAAATTATCTCTGTTATGATAATAGTACAAGAAACTTCCCTTTCTCATTCATATTCTCCCATAAACATTTTGATTTATTCGTAGATTGTTTTTCCATTTTTATTACATGAAATTGTATATTTTTCACCCTGCTTTCTCAACGAACATTATACATGGATAATTTCAAGCAAAAATCAATAAGTTGTAACATCTCTTTTAGTAATACAAAGTATTCAGGCAGCTGAACAATGATAAGTTTCGTTTTTTTGTGTTGGATTTATACCGAATTTAATCGAACAGGTTGCGGTACAAATTAAAAGTTTATTTAGATGCAAGTCAAAAGTCCATACACAGTTTATTCAAACAGGCAATGGCCTTCTCGTATTAAACAATAAAACAGTAATGATCGCAAGACGAATGGGGAGGATTTTTTTGAAAGTTTGCATTGCTTTTTTTCAGTTTTTAAATATAGAACTGAATTTCTCTCCCAAAATTGAACTGCAAGACTAAGCTGAACGGCCTATGCATCACTTTCTCAGACGTGAAAGCGGTGCCTATCCTAAAGGTCGACCAAACATAGAAACAAGGTGAAATAGGGAAACAAAAAAGGACGAATAAGAGCAGGTTATTACCATATACTGTTTTAATCCAATATATTTGTGAAGAAGCATTCAAATTATTAGATTACGACACTCAGTCTCCTTCAGCTGTCCTATGGAGATCGACTGCCATAAAATCACATACGTATAATTAATAAACCTATTGTGGATACACGTGAATGAGCAATCCTACAAAGAAATGAGCAATCAATACTTCTTAGAAAGCCATGATTTCACTGCTGGATGATTAGGCATACTTTTCAAATATTCTGCGTATTTTTCCCGGATAAACTTGAATGCCTCAGGCGTTGCAAATGGCAAGCCGGTTAATGGGTCACGATATTTTGCGGGACGTGATGTCACGCAACAAAGGAGTTTCACCTGAAATAATATCTTACAGATACTAGTAAAATGATTCTGATATGAAATAAAAGCGGACACCATTATGTATTGATAAAAAACAGTTCTGACGACAAGATGCATTACTGTGACACAACTACGACAAACTTTTTAGTTACCAATGACTTGTGATCATTTGATATCGGCTGGGGAAGTGATGGCATATAAAAGAAAAGATAAACTTGCATGTTGGACTTCTCGAAATGAATAACAACACAGAAGTTATTCTCACATTTCACTGGATATATAGGCCTACTGCTTTAAGATAAAAGGAAGTGGAGAAATGAAAATTTCGATGAGCAAGAAAAATTCACCACTCTCTCTGGTTTTATAAATTTTTTGATGTCTGGAACAACCATCCATTTGCCATTCGGACCATCCACAGTGCTAATGTAAGGTGGTTTTAATTTCCGAATAACATTTATTTTTTCACGTTTCTTCTTCTTTTCCAGCTCAAACTGCTCATACTTTTTTAACGACGCAATATTTTTTCGTTCTGTTTCCTTGGCTTCTTCCAAATATTGTGCCTAAAACAGAACAGTGATTAAAACTGCAGTGAACATGTCAACTCTTGATCGATGAACAGTTGTTTTGATATGACTTTAAATGTAGATTTTAACTCATAATAAAGTGACAAAAGGAATGAATATGAGAACGAAACATACCTGAGTTTCAGGACTGACAGTGTTAGCAGCCGCAGTAAGGCAACCCATTCGTGCCATCACCCATTTCTTATTTTTTTCTAACAAAGCTCTCTTCGAAGAACTACCACCCAGTCTCGGTTCCTAAAAAGGAAAATTTGAAGAAAACAATCATCTTCTTCAATAAGATTTGCTCAAAAGCAATTCAGAGTTGGAAATCGAATATAAATCAATTTATTTCATTGTTTTGCTGTATGTTATGAGAGATATTAATATTTATGATAAAACTATTTACTTTATAACCAGTTTTTCGTTTCCGTCGTTTGGGCTCTTCTTCTGTATCGCTAATTAGCTCCTCGTCATCTTCAGGACGATCGAAATCAGAATCCACTTCATCATCCGATTCCACTGGTGATTCAAACGCATCATCGACATCATCCTGAAAGTCCCTCAAGAATAATCCGATAACCACCCAGAAAAAATAACTTCAGTAACGAAATGAATCAAGAGTAAAAATTTTGTAGTTAGCTTACCAAACAGTAATTAGTCCCATAATTGTTTTGGAATGCTAAATATTCTAATCAGTTTATGAGTTAAGACACAATTAGAAAATCTGAGTCCGCAACAATTAGTCAGTTTTTCTCCCGAAAAATTAATAGGAATTATGTCCTTTTCCGTTTTCATTTATAAGGTATCAACAGTGATCTTGCATGCTGCCTTTTGACATTCGTTTTATTATTACTTGGCAAAAAAAGAAAAAAACTACCTCAAGAAATCTACCATCATATGTATTCTTGTAGAAATCATCGTCTTGCTCAGCGGATTCCAACAACTGCGCCATCTTATTACCAGCGTTGGAACGTTTTTCACGAGTAGTAACCATAAGCTCAACATTTTCTTCCCCACTGCTGCTAGTTCCACTTCTACATAACGTTTTCATTTCAATTTTTTCCCGAAAGCAAATGATAATATATCAAATTATCAAAATGATTTTTGAAAAATACCTTCTATACCTCATGCTAAGTAATAGATTCAGTGTAATGTAAGGGAAAAGAAAGAAAAATTTAAGAATGTATCAGATGATTATATCCCCAGAACACTTAATTTCCCGCCATACAATGATATTTCCCGTCCTTCACGATCAATCCTCAAATGCAAAGCATCCTAGAAAGAAGAATTCAAGAACACTTACTCATCATCGTCGTCACTATCATTTGTATCACCATCAACTTCCATATGTTCCACTTCTTCCTTCACTTCTTCCTCACCTTTAGGCTCTTTTTTCATCATCACTTTTTTTGTTTCTCTTTCTCGCTATCTGAAAAGAATGCGATTATGAAAATCGCCACAATATAACAGCAATCAATTGTACTATATTACCTGAGAATCATTCGAAAGTTGAACTATATTTAAAATTTCAACTATTCTTATCACAATATCAAAATAATCAAATCCGATCATAAAAAAAAAATGAGAGAAATTCTTAATTAACAGTTAAATAACGCTGTAGCAAATTTTTTGTTAGTAAATTCCCTTAATCCTCTATTCTTATGCAAAGTATTGCCATCTTGGCTTTGTTATATCACTCATAATCTTATTAAATGCCTAAATTAATTAACCAACATGAAAATTTGTCGAATTATCTCTAAATCCTTCTCTTTCTCTCTGTATTCTCCATCCACATAGCCTGTATCTATTCAAGTTGCATTCTTAATCTTCTATCAAATCCCATCACTATTTTCGATTTTTCATGCTTCTAAAAATACTTTGTATTTAAAATCTTATCATTCTCTGCTGTCTCCCAAAAAATCACATTATTTCATCCTATTACGCCATCTCTACAGTATTATTTTTGGATCTCGCTTATCTTTGGAACACTTGAAAATCGTGATCTCTTTTAATCTTTAGCATATCTACAGTTGCTCTGTTGTCTCGTACTGTCTCTCTAATTCTGCATAAAATGGTTTCATATCGCGGCCTCGTGAAGTTGTCGCGGTGCATCACTTGTTGTTTTTGCTAAAGTCGAACATTGCAGGATTGGGGATTTTGGTAGTTGTGGTCATTGTCTTTGCTCTTTTGTGAAGGGATCCAGTTGGATTCTGCAGTACTCAGTTAGTTCGCTGTGAACTTTCCTGTCATAAATTATTTTGAATTTTAATTTATTCCTTGGTCTTAATTTTTTAAGATCATAGCAAGAAGATGTAGGCTTGACTATTGTACTGAGAACAAGTTCCTTCCATTTTTGTTTATAGTAGAGATGAATGGTATAATATTGGAAATGTACATATTAATTGAATGATATGCTATCCATCGAACTGCTAGGAGAAAAATAAGAATTGCTATTAGCTTTCATCTAAGAACCACAATAATTCCAATGTTATAGTTGGAAAAGCATGTAGCGATTACCATCTGTATTCATTTTCAAAGGTGGATGGGAATAATTCCGAGCTTTCTCAATTTTTCTGATTCTTCAAAGGAAGTACATTTATTAGTTTCGTGAATGAAAAAGTTTGGGTACGCTTTATTAGTCTCTCTCTTGCTGCAGATTTATGATAGATGTTCGGAAATGCTTACGGGTTACTGCAAGGAAAAATATGAAATTTCAGAATGAAGTTCTAACCGTATGTTATGTTGCGAGTTATTTGTTCACAACACGTTTCACAACTATATTTTAAGATTTGCGATTTGATCGAAGTGATGGTTCGTTTCCGCTTTTCTGCACTGGCGAATCGTCTTCTTCCAGTGCATGAATCCGCTTTACCAGAGGTAAATATGTTTTGCTCTTACAAGTTGATTGGATTTATCAGTTGTTTTGTTTGTAAGAGATAAAAGTTATAAGAAATGAAGTGGGTGGATGGAGTTCTAGTGTTTAAAGTTAATGTCATATGAAAATATTTATTTGTAGATTGCATTATCACAAGCAGTCAGTGTGCCGCCTAAAATACTTCGTGAATGTGATGTAGCCAATGTAAAGTGGAGTGTCGGTTTTAGCGGAGAAGGGAATCAACAAGTTGGTTCATTGCATACAAGTACGAAAGCTTCTTCTGTTCCCGAAGTAAGGATGGGTGGAGGAGCTATTGGCGGTGAAACTGTTGGAAAGAAACCACCTCCTGTTCTTGAATGGAATCCGCTTGTTCATACCGATTGGCAGCTTGGCGTTAGTTAATTTAATTTACTTTAGAAGTGCAATTGCGATTTTGAATATGGCATATTATATCCACACGTACGATTTAACCAATTTTTCGTGAAAGAATTGTAAATCCGGTTGTGACATTTGATAAGTTTGACTTATCGTTCTTTCCGGTGATTTTGGAATTATAATTTACAACTCATTATCATTTCCTTGCAAGTACGTTAAGTTTTCAATAATGAGTTTTTTCAGGTTGGAGGACGCTTGTTGCCAAAGCTACCACCAGGGACGAAAGTGGGGAAGCTTGTGATGGGAAAATATGGTCTTTATAAACCAGGATTGCATGAAATATCTCAGGAGTTCTTTGTAAGATGATATAATATTTTTCTGTATTAGAAATTTTCTAAAGGTATGCTGACACATATGCTGACTGCGTAGCGTGAGTTTATTTAGAACATATGAGTATATTGACGCACGGATAAGCAGAAGGATTTTATTTCCCAGTGCATAAAGACTCCAACTCTTGTTCCCCTAGCTGTCAAATAAGTATGGTGCTATTATCAGTTTGATTTTAATTTTCGAACTGTAGTTGTCCACCTCATGCCGCCTCCTTTTTGTCCCCTTATTCTTCTCTTTTTCTTGGAAAGAAAGGTGCGTACAGTAGGTTGAAGAGGTTGCATTTATGAAAATATAATCTCAGCTTTGAGTCGTTTTAATACATCAAGAAAAGCTCTTTGATAGTATTTACATGAACTAGTCTTCCTCTGCAATTCCAAATGAGCTAGAGCTATCATTTACTCTGACCTGTGATGTGAACTCAGTCGATTCCAGGCATCCCTATAACTCTGCTTGTAGAATAAAGTTAATAATGAAGGCATTTCATGAAATTTTTTTGGCTTTTCTTTCTCCTTTTGTTTTCTCTCCTTATTTAGATCAAAATAAAACATTTTTTCAGATCAACACTGAATTGAAAGGTATGGCACCGGAAAATGCACTGCCTTTATCTGCTCTCCTTACCAAGATTGCTAAGATCCTGATGCTAGTACCAATAACATTAGTCCTTCTCAATATGCCGACATTATATGCGCAGAAGCCAGTGGGTATTAATGCCGGATACATACCGCCGGGCCGAAACTAATATTCATCTTTTTGCTGTGATTCCATGTATTATATTAGCAAATCAGTGAAGTTTGTTTACATCGTTTTGCGAACAAGGATCGATTAGGTTTTTGTGTTTCAAAGAAGTGTTAGCTTTTGGATTTTTTGCTTAAAGTACAAGAGTTTTTAGTTATTTAGCACGGAAAAGAAAGTCATAAACTTTGTTTTTCTAGCGCTAACTTTACCAGTTTTTAAAGAGGGCTATAAGTGGAGTGGAGCTTTCATTAGCTATTGATCATTCACGTAGACTGATTATTACAATTTTAGAATGCTTTTTATATCCTATATGTAAAAGTTTAAATGGTTCATTTTTTATATTTCTTTTAAATAGTCGATTGAGTCGTACCGGTGCATAGGATATAGGTAGTATTCAGTAGTATTTTTTTATTTATATGACTCGCCTTTCTGTGTCATGTAATTTTGGCAGTATGAAGTAAAAAATTTCTTCTACCATTATTAGCGACAATATATTTCACATGCTAGCATGCAAGCAGCTTGTGGGTGGTTTTATGCTGTATGTTGTCTTAGTGAAAGTCTTTGGATCTGAAATAAATACTGAATTGCAAGTCGTACAAGAAATTTCGTAAAATCCTAATTTTTGTGGTGGTTTGATAAATTATGGGCGGTTGGATATTTCCAGTGCACTCTGTCTGCACAAAACGAAGAAAATGGATAGGAACCATTTTTTCACTCATTTTGTTGTCTATCTTAGAAATTTTACAGAGAATCTAATGCATTCTTATCAATCCACTATTTCATTATATCTTCATCAATAGTCCTTTAATTCAGTAAATGACTAGTTACGTGATGCGCCTTGCTTAAGACTGTTGATCGTTACATCGATTAACCGGTAACATGGTTACAGGTTATAACATTTGAAATATTTTAGTGGTAAGGAATCTTTCTGACTAGATTCACATGAAACGTCGGAATAGTTTGTTCCTTTCATCAGGAAGTGGCTTCGGTAACAGTGAAGGCGTTGAGATTGCAATCGAAATGGCGCCAGGTGAACCGCTTCGATTATCACCGGAGATGATTACTGAACATATTATCATGTCTGAGTAGTAAGTTTTCTGCTGTTTTCCGTATATTTATACATTCATAATTCACTACAGTGCTATTCATTGCAGTGCTATGATTTGTCGAGATCCAATAGATGGTTTATATGCGGTACCAGGTGCTCGAAATAAGTTCGGTAATTGAATACTGTTTTTTTCATGTATATCATACATTTTGTTTGTCTAGCGTTTTGTATGTTTCTAGCAAAGTGGATGTTTATAAGAATGGCATTTATTATTTCATTTTGTAATACGACTTTACAAAGGCACAAACAAAAATAAACTTCGGTCATTGAATGTTTTCACATGAACACGCTTTCTGAAACAAAAAAAAACTCTTGTTATACAATAATAAATTGACCTCACAAATCGTGACATTTATAATACATTCTTTTCTTACTTTTTTTGGTTGAACTTTAAGTTTATGTTGTGTCGGAAAATTCATTTCGGCATAATTTTTTTGCATTTATAGAGGCAAATACATAAATAGCGATATTGAGCTTCAGTATATTTTTCCACTTAAGCTTGTTTTAGAATGGTTCGGTTTGTTGTTTATTCGACGGGGTGTCTACGCTGGTGCTATCTTTCGCTTCACTTTGCATCTTCCTCTTGATTTCCCATCCACGGAGTTACCAGTAACACATTTCAAATTTCGTATTCTAGACATTATATGTTGAACGTGGAACTTATGACGTTTTTTTACCTCAAATTGTATTATTCTTTTCGAGCGAAAGTTAACATCTTTGATACATTATAGATGAATTGCCGCTGAAACATCCGTTACTGAGTGCAAAACTTCATGCTTATACGAAATGAAAGCATCGCTGAAGTTTGAAACATGTGGTTACGCTATATTACTAGGAGCTTTAATTTGTTTTTTAGCTTTCTATATGTTTTTTGCAGACAGTAGTTTTCGATTTGGACGTATTTCACCCACATGTTAACCCAGCTACACGAGAGCTGGATTTGAAAAAGTATTTCGTTGGTGGTTGGAAATCTGATCAGCATCATCTCTACCACATTTTGCTTATTGTACAGGTACATGTTGCATCTGTTTATTTTGTTCTTTCTTGAAGAAGGTTTTAAGTAAGAAGGTATCTAATTCATAAAATTATGGTAAACAGAAACTATATTGCTTGCAATACATTAATTGCCATGAGAATGCAAAAAAAAACAAACAAACATAAGTTTCAGTAAATGAATCTATTTAGTTCGTTTTCAGAGGACATTTTTTACATTCGATTCAAACCCAACGACGTGCGCTAATACCGAAGCAGCAGCATTACTTCGCGATAATAGAGAATTATACAGAATGCGAGCCAGCGAACTTATCAGGTGAGCAAAAATTTTTTCGAAAATTTATAAGTAATGAAGTTCTATTTTCTTTAGCGGAATTACGCCTTTTTATCTCAAATTATACCATTATTTTTGTGAAGAATGGCATGATTTGAGCTGCAAAGATTCCATCTTCATATGTCTACGGTGCAATTTAGAGCTTCTTTTTCACTTATACGATGTAAATAAAGTTTTGTAGGAAAAGTCGGTCTGTTATATACGAACCTGTTGAAATGGACGATGCAAATGCCATTAGGTGGGTGTTACATATTGTTTCTTTAATCGTCTTGAAATACATTCATTACTTGGACTTCGAAATTTTCATTGTAATTAATTCATCCAAATGGACACAACTAGTTACACCACTATTTTATTTGTGCTGACCCATTCCATTGATCAATCAGATTTACTTTTTTAACTAACTGAAATGCCCATTACTCTGGGTTCTGCACTAGTGTGCTCTACTAGACATCTAGATTAAGTTAAATAAAAGTATAGTTGAAAACAAAATTAACTTTCAGGCTTATGCCATGGGATGCATCCATTCACGAGCCATTACGACAAAGGCTTATAGGTGGACTAACTGACAGTCAAATAAGTACAATGTCACTGCTAGGTTCGCTGGGTTGTGGCCTTAATAGGTCGTCGGTATTCGAATCCCGAGCTAAACACGGGTTTTCTTGGATTTCTCCAACCGATTTATGCTATATGGTGGAACCGCCGAGACCAGTTGAGCTTGATCTGAAAGTATATTAATATTTTCTTTTTCCATTTCTCTCTGTTAATGACTGATGTTCCGTAAAGTGATTTACAGGTAATATCAGAAACGGAAAATTGTCCAATGAGTGCAGAACCATCCTACGCTTCTTGTCCAGGTTGTTTTTGCTTTCTTTTGAACGCTTTTTGCAAATTAGGTATGTCATATCCACTGGCCAATATCGCTTAAACGGAAATCTTGCCGTACCTATCCCTACTTTGTATTTCTTATCTACATATTTTTGTTACTGTTAACTAAAAGATGAAAATTATGCAGGTGAGTTAAACGACAACAGTGTAGCAAGTGAAACCATCATTCCTCATCTTTCCGGATTGGACTTGAGTGATGGAAGTTACTTTAAACAAGAAAATGGGAAAGAATCACAAAAAGAATCCGAAAAAAATGATTCAAGTCTACTAAAAGTGAGATTTTTTATTTGATTGGAAATCATGAGAGAGAAAGAAGTGGTGGTACACTTTTTTGAGTGTTGTTCCCGGTTGTTCGTATAAATAGTATCTTTTAATTAAATACCACAATCCTATGTTTAAATTTTAGGTGGTAGTCTTTTCTATGCTTTCCTTATTCTTAATTTTAAACGCAGGATGAACTGCAAAATGAGGATGATGTTAAAGATCTTGTTGCCAAAAATAACGAGAACAATGGCCTAGCAGAGGAAACGTGTGAGGAATGGGAAAGTAGGGAGCAGGAAATAGATGTTAAGCCATTTTCTCGACTGGAAGAATCTGCTCATAGAAGAAATGAATACGTAAAGATTTCGCGAAGTGCTGATATATCAGATGAAAATGCTGTCCGAGTACGATCAAGTTGGAACAGTGATGAAGTTGGAGAAAGTGATATATGATGGGGAATAATGAATGATTCATTTGTCACTGTCAGTTCATTTCTGTAGTAGAGCATTTCAGAATTTTTTGCTGTGAGTGGAAAATAAAAGTTCTTGCAAAGGAAGAAAAAAAAGTATAATTTTGTCATCCAGTTCGGCATTTCCTGGCAAATTATTGGGGGACCATATAAAATTATAAACAGGCAGGAAAACTTCAATTAACACAGTTCCATATGTACTTGAAGTTGCACTACTGATAAGTTATGGATAAGTTAACTATGCATGACAAGTTAAACTAAGTTTATCAAATAAACGAACTTTATAATCACAATGGCTCATTGTAACGTAGCGTAAAGGAGAATGCCAACAATCGTATTTTTGGGAATATATGAGCTTTCTTGTGCGTTTTTCGTGAATGATAAGATTTTTCACATTAATAATCATATTTAATGTGCCACTGATCAGAAAGTGATAATATGATATTGTTCTGATTTTAAACCAAAATTTTTATTTAAGGCGAGAATCCCAAGATCTTAAGAGAAGGAAAGACTTCCGCTGGTGTTACTTTTTTAGGAGTGAGAGAAGACACAGCAATGCTTCCGATCCTCTCCTCCCAGATGAGTGCGCAAATAAAAATTTGCGAAATAGAATGGAGAGGTACCATTGTGAACTAATGATTATAAAATATGACTTGGGTATGATTAAATGCAATGAAATAGAGATGAAAAGCAGAAGCGATTATTATGATAGGATGAAATCGATGACTGGTTGAACCGACGAGAAGAAAAGATGACATCTCCTGAAGCTACTACTACTGCTATACTTACTACAGCTACTACAGCTATACTACTACAGCTTGATGCTGCCGCTGCTGCTTTTCTTGATCGATACATGTCAGCTATGGTTGATATTTTAGCGCATTTGCAAGATTTTAGAGTTATGCTATTAGTTTATTGATGCTTTTATAAAAGAGTAAGTGAGTGAGGCTGAGATTCACTTTAAAAACGGTCCCCTCTCCTTCATTTTCATCAATTTGCGGAAGATCTTTTGGCCTTTCACGCTTCTATTTCTCATTTTTCTCTTTTGGTCTTCCACGCCTCTATTTTTCATTTTTAGTTTGAGAAGGACCAATTTCTCTCCTCATTACCCCTCAACACTTTCTTCACTATATAGTATGTTATAAATAGTATGTTATAAATACTTTTTGAAATTTAAGCCTACTTTCATTCCTTTTATTTTTAATGTTCTTTAATGATAGCTTATCAGATGATGGATATGGATAGCTTTTTTTGGACATACTGAATGATTATGTATATGTCACTTTACGGATATCATTTGATCTATTTAATTAGTGTAAGCAAATCAAGCCTTTCGGCAATGAAATATATCATCTAGCTTTCTTTTTTACAATACCAAGTTACTTGAGAGTTACTTAATTAAAATACAAATATAATTAATATACGATGCAATAATTGTATTTATTCGCTTTTAATATATGAAGTTTTCTATTATTTTCTGGAAGATCATGCATGCTACGACAACATTCCGAAATTGCATATGGGTGAAAAATGTTTACTTTTACGATGCCTTCTTCAAATGGAGAGGTTGTAAAGGTCTTAGCTTTTTCACTGGCATAAGCAATTTTCAGAATTACTTGTTTATTTTAGTTTCAATTTGAAGAGCTTCTAAGTAGAAAGGATTAAGAAGTTTGTTTCTTTTTTTTTGCAATATTCAAAATTCAAAAAAAAAGTGTTTGTTGAAAGATTTAAACATCTTTCTTCCAGATCGGCTATTATTAACTTCTTAGCTATCATAGCATAGAAATTTGAGAGAAACAATTCAAATAGAAAAATAGCATAATCGTCGTTTAGGTTTAGGAGATAATAAAAATATTCAAAAAGTTTTTTGAGAGATGTAAATTAATCCTCGAGAGCTTTTCACTCTTTATTGTTGAGAAATCTCAAAGGAGAAAAGAAAACAATATATGAAACATTTTTTCAACGATATCTAAGGCCAATCGAAATATGGATCATTCAATGCTCCTATTCTACATTAGTACTTCTATTTTCATCTCTAATTATTAATTCATATCTTTTAGAATAATTAATTTTTGAAAAAATTATTGAAATGAATTGAATTATTGAAATGCCTCAACATTTCCAATAATTCGCTCTCACTTTAATTGAAGAATCTATATTTCAATATTCTCATTGCATAATCTTTCTATTCGTTCACTTCCTCATTTCATTTCATCGATATCACCACAACTACTATTACTGCTACTACGACTATTACTATTTTATCCATCTGTTTTCTTATTTCTATTTTTAAATAAACGAAAAGTATTCTGATTTTTCCGTTCCTTTCGCTAAAGCATTTCTTTCCACTTCTTTTTTATCAATTTCGTAGCCATTAAAATTCTTATCATAAACAAAAATGAACACTGATGAATATATGATAAGAATCCATGAGGTACTTCTTTTTCTTCTTCTTCTTCTTCGTCTTCTGTATATTTCTTTTCTCTCACACGTAATTGAATTTTATGAAAATTCATTATTTTTCATTACTTCATGTTGCTCTTATCATTGCTTTTAACAGAGTCATTTATATGTTACTGACAATATCACTGATGATAAAATTAAAGGAAGTTTTATGATTCATTATTGGTACAATTCATTGTGTTGTTGAAGTGTGAATCAATCGTTGCAATAATTGAACTTTTTTTTCAACTGAAAAAATATAATCATTGAAAAATCACTAATGCAACATTACAAATTGCAAGACATATATCATCGAATTACATTCATTTCCTATTTTCCACTTACTTTCACTATGATGATGGTATCCTGTGATCTAGATTAAGGTAAAAATAAGATTTAAATATCTCATTTAAGTGTTTCTGTTAAAACAGTTAATGAATTGTAAAAAGAAAACAATAAGTTGACAACATTTTATCATTCCCATATTTTAGTTTTAATGTGTTGTAAATGGAATAAAAATGCATTATGAAAGATTAATATGTATACCATTAGCTTCTATGAGTTATAATAAGGGCCATCTTCAACAACAATTCATCCGAAGAGAGAAAAGCCATCATTTGTTATTGTCATCTCATGATTGATCCACTTCAAACAATTATGCTTTCTTTAAAGAGATGAGCAATTTTTCAGTATCTTCAATTTTTCCGTAATGAATTATTTCATTTCATATTTTACTATCATGCAAAATTTCTTCCGATAATAATTTTTTAATGCTAATTTAAAGAATTTATTTCCGGTAGAATGACTCTCACAACCAATTATTTACAAATTATAATGTTTGAATTGACTGCTGACAAATAATTTAATTGACTATCATGGTATTATGAACACCTTAGGGATTCATATAGGTATGCGGATTTATATTGATTTTAGTTCCGATTATTAGAATTCTTCCAATGAACGCTTTTTGTGATCGCTTCGGAACTTCGGATTCATTTCGAAATGCTTCTAACTATGATTTACTGATATACTTTGAAGTCTATTAATCGTCCAAGTTTACTTTTAGAATAGCAACCTATTTTGGTGGAAAAACAAACAAGGAATAATCGGAAGCATATCAAGAGATTAGCAGTGTCGTTTTATTCTTTAATGTTTTTTTGAAGTAAGGATCGACGCTGTGGTGACAATAAGGATTTATGGAGAGGGAGGGGGACGCCCCGCTCGGCATTTCACTCCGAGTTATTAGCAGCTACCCCTCTCTCTGCTCTAAATTACTGTAATATTATCATCAGCGCAATCGTTGGCAGTGCCTTTGAAATGAACTATCAGTATCGACTATCCTCTTAATGATTAGTTATTTTACAAGCGATAGTTCATTCAAACAAGTGATATAGCTGGTCCAAACGTTTTCTACCACTTTATGTAAGGCGTGTATGGCGCCTTGCATAAATTCTTTAGTAGACAAACCGATACGAAGGATCGGTCAATTCTTATTCATTATTATGATGATAATGCAGGGTAAGTGAAAATCATCATTTCTTATATTCATTTCACGTCTAACCTTAACTTCTGTATATGTAGCACTGCATTCATTACAAGATGAAAAGCTTTCAACACATTATCCAAAGAAATGGAATATTCTCCTCATTTTTCAAATTAGCTAATTTTCCATTCTTTTTTTTTCCTGTAGAAGTGGACAGTATCGGATGTTTTGTTTGCTTCTCATTCAACGGATCAGATCCATCCTGTGAGGATACATTTAACTCGACGATACTTCACAAAGAATCGAATAGGATTGGTGTAGGAAACTACCATTATCCTTGTTGGGCCCTCAAAAAAAAGCGCCAGGGTTTATTTCCTGCTGATCATTGCATCAAAGTGAATGGACACCGAAGTATGATATCATCTTATCATTTTTTATTATTGTTGGAGTTAATTTTAAAAATGATTTAAACAAATTAAAACATAACTCAAAAATTTATAAGTTGTGCAATAGTTGGAATAATTGGTAAGTGTAGAAATCTTACGTATAATTTGATTTACTATCTTTGTTAGTCACCCATAACACTGATAATTATATTATTATTATGTTATGACTAATTTATCACATAATGCTTATAGTAGACGATGCGTCACAAACTATGGTAATTCGGACTTGTGCGCTGGATTCGGGTACTTTCACTGCAGATACAGGTACATGTGCAACTATGCACAAATTGACAAGTTTGGTAGGGCAAAAAGGAATAACATTGGGATGCAGGATATATATCTCAGTTGTCTTACCTTTTTTCTTAATTAGATCT
The DNA here is from genome assembly GCA_916381525.1 of Cercopithifilaria johnstoni. Lineage (NCBI taxonomy): Eukaryota > Metazoa > Nematoda > Chromadorea > Rhabditida > Onchocercidae > Cercopithifilaria > Cercopithifilaria johnstoni. Next base: position 192,329 of record CAKAEH010000445.1, read on the forward strand.
CCATGTTATTAATGTATCAGCACTTCAAGTGAACAAATTAAGCAATTTAAAGAACAAAATTAGGCTTGCATTTCATTAATGGGGTAATTTCATTTCACTTCTCTTCATATCATTATACCTTAAGTAGGGATGTTATGTTGTGGATTATTTCAGTTTTTAGAGAAAAAATGCAACGATTATCAGAACTGAACGTAATTTAATCCTTGTTTTTTATTTCCAGAAATTGTACGCATATCGCATTGCGGTCATTTCAACTATAAGGGTCATCAGTATTCTGGATGTGTTCAATCATGTGATACTGATGGATGCAATGGTGCTAATAAAATGAATACCAATTTATACATTCCCTATGTGGTACCAATAATAGTCATGATTTTTATCACTCTTCATTATCAAAGTTCACCTGATTTTATGAATATCAATATATTGTTAGAAATTGTTGATAGGGTGTTCATACGTGTCCTCACTTGTAATTCTTTTTGCTATTTATGATTGTTGATTATGGACATTTCCTTAACAGCTTTCAAGCGTTACCATTGCGGATGACACTAGCAAGAATAATTATCAGAGATTCATATCTTCGTTTACCTTTTTACTTTTGAAATATCAAGTATTACTGCACATATATATATATATATATATAATTAGGCACCAAGTATATATACCTGGTACCTAATTAAGATTGACTTGAAAGCCTAAAATATGTGACACAGTATTTAGGGTAGGCTAGAAATCACTTCAAACATTTATCGAACCACACGCGCATAATTTGTATGATGACGTATAATTGATTATGCATTTGTTTTCGTGACTTAATTTGACATATTTTCCACGCGTACAGTGAAAAAACGTGTTTTTCTGTATCTGAAACAGTCTAATGCTAGTCTGCTTCGCGTGATACCACAGTTTCGCAAATCAAATATTGTATAATCAAAAGTATCTCAAAATTTCTCATTTTGGATGTTTTAGAAATACCTCATTGAAATTCCTCGACGAAGTGAGGAATCTCAGTAATTCCAGTTGTAACAAGTACCAGGTTTATTTTAATTCACTCTACATTTGTCACTGGTGGTTTTTTTCAACGAGCACTCTCCTAAGAAGTTATTCCATTCCATTCATTGCCTTCTTATCCCATCGGCAACTTCTGATTGGAATAAATCACCAAAAATGGAACAGGACAAAGTGACGCAACATTTGTCCTATAGCTTGCTCAGACAGAGGATCTTAGATTTGTGTGTACCAATATATCCAGTCGAATACAGATGCCGATATTCAGAACATGATAGTTCTCTACTTCGAAGCTTTTTGTCTTAGACTATCCCTATTTTTGAGATATTGGAATACCTGCTCCTACTTTCATAGAACATCTGGACCACAAAATGGTTCCATTCGGCCCCACCGAAATAACTCAAACCACCGGTAGCTCGTTTCTATAACAAACTTTTTGCATCAATTTTAACTATATGTCAAAAGCTCTGCTATACGCTAATTCCTCGCAAATTTGCAATGTCATATATTACCCCAGCCGGAAACTAGGACCAAACTTCAAAACTTCAAAACTGTGTGTGTGGAATTGGTGTGCCTGCTGAATAAAATACACACCATCCGTTATCAAATGCCTAAATTGACAACACCATTGAAGAGAACAAAATTTCTTTCAAGTGATAAAACTCTGGATAACCGCTATTACCGTAGGATAAACACAATGAATTTACAGACAGTGTAAAAGTCGCCAAATCCAATATGCAGACCAAATTTCTTTAAAAACTACATTACTGAACAAAAGACAAATAAGATGTCATCTCGGTATACTAACTCATTGTATTTGACATACGTAGAGCATAGTGCATATCATTCCACAAAAAACTTTTTAAAAACACAAATACTACTATTAAGCAACAAAATATATATTGCGATAGTTCGCAACTATTGCAACGGGAGTCTGCTGAACTGGGAACGAATGAAGGAAACGAGATAAGTAAGTAACAGTCATTTAATTACAAATGATAAACCTAGAGTTTTCAATTTCATTATATCCCCATATTAAGGATTCAGTACTTCATAGAAAAGTCGTATGATTTACCCAATTATGAAAAACTCATTCCTCGCACAGCAACAGCTACAGATTCACCTTATGCCCTCATAACGCACGAATTTGCTTAATATGATATATTAATATGGTAGTACCATCAAATTCCACTGCATTTGATGAGTATACAGAAACATTAACAGAAATGGCGAAGAAAGTATATAAAGAGATATACAAACCATACGTAGCAGCCATCGACATAACAGCAAATTGGTAAGTATTGTGATTCTGCCCGTTGTGCAAATCATTGAAAATTTTAACAGCTTTATAGCAAGAAAAATTACTATTAGTGGAAAAAAGGATAAGCTCGAAGATAGTCAGATATAAATGCTAAAGATCAGATCCTTTAAGCTCCATTCCAGCAACAGCGAAATCTAAGCATCTTGAACGATGTCACTGTAAACTCTAAATATGGTGTTATTACTTAGTTCTATAATCCAAAATCTCCAAACATCATAAGATCATATATGTCTGCGAAAGGCATGTACTACCATTAATTTGGCAAGGAAGAAAATGTCAGCAGACAAAGCATATAGTGGTGTTAAAGCGGAAGAAAAGAAGGTAGTGAAGTAGAAGAGGAAAAGAAACGATAAGAAATAGGGGGAAGAGGAAAAGAAACGATGAAAAATAGGGGGAAGAGGAAAAGAAACGATGAGAAACAGGGAGAAAGATTGCATTTCGGAAAATTGATTTGCAAAATAAACCCTTCTTTCGCATCCGTTCATGCAATAGTTATTTGAACTTTCATATAAAATTCACATACACGATTAAGCAAATTTAATATCATCAAATATGGGTTAAAAAAATTAAAATAATTACAAAAGAATCAGCGAAATGAGCATTATACACAGCGATTTAGTGCATCCCATGCGGGAGCGGACATATTATTAGTATGTCTTTTCATGATTGATATCACTAGCAGCGGCCGCTGATTTCTTCAGGAATGGTACTTTTTCATCAATTCTGAAAATAAGTGTTTTTTAGTACCAATTTTTATTGTCTGTTAATCTGTACACGAGCTAACTTGAATTTAACCAGAGAGGCATAGAAAAATTAAGTTCATATTTGAATCCTCCAAAATAGTCTCAATGATTGTAATTTTCCTCTATCCAAAATAAAGCAATGGTATTGCATATGGAAACCGTATCGATAACAAGGTTCCTCATCAAAAAGACGAAGACATGATATTGGTTATTAGCACTGACGAAGTAGAAATATGCTACGTACATTTCAGTCCTCTGTGCACTAGCATCTCCCAAGAAGACACAGTATACCGACAATTAAATAACAAGAAAAAATTATATACGCTTACATCTTGTTTATGTTGTCAACATGTTGCTTCGCTATGGAAACATTACGATCAATAGGTCCCTGGTAAACCTCATACACTTTTGGGATTGTGAATACAGCTAATACAGCTGAAAAGGATTTCAGTAATATATGAATATAACTGTAATGACAGCTTACTATCTCTTTTTCTAAGTTTCTTACAGAATCACTTCAGTGATACTTGAAGTTTACGTCCGCTACTTATGAAAATAGCGAGGGAAGGGGAAAAGTAGGTGATGACAACTTAATGTGGGAATAGGATATGCCGGTCTTTTTTCAGAGAAGTTCTACGAAATAAGTTATCAAATATTATTACTAAATTAAAGGGAATGAAATAAAAAACTCACCAATTATTAATAGAGAGAGACCAGAGAACCAGCAGCTGACGTATGTAAGCGCCCAAAGTAAAAGACCGAACTGAAATTACTACCATTGTGATTTTGCCAATGAAGTTCTATGCTGAAATGGCCTATTCACCTATATCAAGCTGAAAGGTGAGTAACCTATATTTGAATAGCAAATTTTCTTCACTGAAAAAAAATCAGATCACAGATATTTCTTAGACTTCAATACTCCAATATTTTAAAGAGCACTATCATTTTCCATGCAGGAAAAACAGGTTACCTTAACACTTTCCACAATATTTTCCACCAAAAATAACCGCCTCAGCTTGTCACCGATAAACTGCACATATTCGATAAGTGCATCAACTTGGTGATGCACTTTTTCTTTAGGTAAATGCAATTGTTGGTTCTCCAAATATGCCCTAAATTAAATTGTCTAGACTTAACATATACCAAGACACATTTGTCCGGTGCATCCGACAATTCTTTTGATGTTAACAAAATGAGGGCTGGTACAATGACTTAATATCTCCATTTTCAGAAACGTAATGAATGGTGAATTCGCCATTCAATATTCATTACGTTTCTACTTAGTCTTTTTTTGCCAGAAGTTAAAAGCGTTAACGAAGAAAAGAGTGCCCCACTTACTGATATGGATTCGCGCCATCCGTTTTTTTAATCTGTGCTTCAATCAACTTATAAATGCGAAAACCGAGTGTACCACCAAGGACTGATAGTCCAACGTAACTAAGGACTGCAATCAACGGGAACTTGGAGAACACCAGCAACGCAAGGAGAATAATTCCAAGTATTGCACCAGATTTTTTTGGATCACGCCAATAAATTATATCCAAAACTAAAAAGAGAACTGTGCACTATTATCTGTATAATCAACCGCAATGAGTGACATTATACCTCCTTCTCAGATAATAATTACTAATAAAAGTTGCCGACCTATTATTTTATTGACAAAAGAGGAACATAAAATTTGTATTCCAGGATAACGTCCCATATGGTTATTATATTAAAGCAGAAAGCTTAGTGAGACCTTGTTCGGTTATAATTCCAATCATAAAATCAGTTAATGAACACAGGTTTCTCCTACGTTCCTATGCTCATAATTGCTATCAGAAAATGTACATTCAAGCAAAATATAATTACGTGAGTTTTTCTTATTCCAGCTTTTTTTGAACTTCCTTCTTTTGCTGAATAGGCTCAAAGTTCCGGTCAAGTATCTGGCTCAATATATATGAATACGAAATTTGAAAACTCCAGACCAAAGTCGCAAAATTAAGAAAAAAAGTGATTAGAAATCTCTATCATTACATCACAAATTTTCCTCTTCCGATAAAAATGATAAGTTTTACTAAGTGCTTTCATTCCTATAGTGGGGTAAACTTAGTAACGTTCCAACCAAATGAGAATAGCACGTCCAAAAAGTAGCACAAGCTTCATCTTTCTTTAAATTATCTTTAAATTGCTATTCAAATAATTACCATCTTGCCTTTGCGATAAAGCTCGTTTGCTAAATTGACCTGCAGCATGTAGGGTAATTACAACGGTTACAATCAAAGCCGTCGTGAGGCCAAACCGAAAAATGGTACGAGTTGTTAGTGAAATCAGGGCATATCCGGCTCTGAATAGGGTATCGAAAATACCTGAACTACCAACTCTCGAATCTGCCATTGTCACGCACGAGTGCTGTCAACCTGACAAATTGCACTTAATAACATAAATTATTCACCATTAAACTATCTTAAATTCATGCACACGCAAGAAGGTTATTGAGGCCATTATATTTTCCATGAGAATAAAAGTATTTATTGAGGTAGAAAAATGTGTAAATCACAGGGTCGAAATCATCCCAAAAGATCTCGAGGCTAGAAATTGGGTAGAATTCTTGATTGGTGTGTGATTCAGGAAAGAGTCTCTCTTTCATTCAATATGCCTTAAAAACGAATCAATATGACAAGCTTCATTTTTCTTACTAACCACTTTAAAATGATTTATGCCGAACCATACAGACACAATTCTTAGCAGACTTTTCTACACATTAGCAAGTATTTGCTATGAATGGAAGGAACACTGAAATGGCACATAAAGGATAGATGTCATAAAACAATCACAGGACCCATTCGCTTCATTTCTGATCCATTATATTTGATGGTCGCCGCTTTCCTCTCAAATAGTGTCTAACTATAGCAAAGGAAGATAATCTTGACAAGATCAGTAATCAGTAAAAAAATTCGAAATATCCCACGTATTAGTTAGGTAATAAAGAAGAGCATTAAAATTCCAATCCATTATGGAGAATGAATGCAGCGGACAAGACTGGTGGGGATAGATGTTGTTGTTGCTGCTACCACTGCTGCTAGATGTAAGAGTGTGAGGTAATGTGCAGTACTGATGCAATGCTCAAACTGGAAAACCACGGGACAATCCAATAACCTTATCGATCTTTCTCTTTTTCTGCTCGATTTGCCTCATTCTCTCACTCAGCAATAGCAGCAGCAACAGCAACAACGCCACATGCATATACACCTCTCTCCCTTTCTTCCTCCAGATATACGAGCAGTCATCGCCTTTCCATCAGATGATAGTGATGTGAGAAGTGTAAACAAAGATGCGTTATTAGCCTAAGAGAGAATTTATGGATGACAGATTGGGCTTGAGGATGATCAAGTAAATCATTTCAAAAGGCAGCTGAATAACATAATCGGCTGTTGAAGGAGCTTTTATCTCTCCTTAATATACCAGATATAGCGGGGAAAATTTTCTCATGAAAATTATTACAAATTATTAAGGCATCCATAAAGCTGGGATATCTAGAAAGAAACTAAAAGAGCATACGCGTAAATTTGTTAGTTGGTTGATGTGTAATATGTCAAGCTAAGGGGGAATGAAGTACAAGATTCAAGAGAATTGAGAAAAGAAAATTGTAGCTGTTCTTTTCTTTTTTTTTGTTTGTTCCAATCGTGAAAAGGGAGCATGTGTTCTGTCTTGAAATAGAGATACTACTTTGATCGTTGGGGAGAAAAACTGAGTATCAGCTCTGTTTGAAATTCACTCCTTAAGAAATGATGTGATACGTGATCTCTAACGAAATGGTGAACATGCAAAGTTTCCTTCTAATTTCTGATCACTTCTACTACTCCCCCATCCTTTTATCTTTTTTCGGCGATATTGAAACTGAAAAAGATTTTTACCAGTGAAAAAAGCAATTATTTATAAGTTCCTCTTCTACTATTTCGTGTAATTTGGAACAAACATTGCTAATATTACAAACTGTCTTGTGTTTTTTGCACTGCTTCAAAAATAAGTGCCGGATGCATTGTGCACAGGAATGACTTCTTCAAAGCAATTCCATCTTTAGCGCTTGCAATAATATTCACTTAGCAGTCAGTAAGATTAAAAAGCCGTGAACGGTAAAGGAATGAACCAAATGCTGTACTTTTTTAAAATAATGCTACAGAAGCGAAAAAAGTGCTTCTATGATAAACTTACTAAATCGAAACATTTTTTATAAAACGTGATAAAGCAAAGTTACCTCCAAGCTTTTTCACTTAGTAAGAAACAGACTTGTTGGTTACTAAATCTCGACTAATTATTGCCTATTATTTGAAAATTTAAAACTTCCGAATCACCGCCTTCACCCTTCACTTTGTTAATTTCAGCAAGTTTTAGAAATACCATCCCTAATTTTTTCAAAATCCAACAACATCTGACAATATACTTGTTACATTTTATGCAAGCAGAGGTAGCAGCGCGAAAGACACGCTGACAAAGAAATCGATTTTATTCTCTATCGTCGTTTCTGGATGCCTCTTAGCTTTAATAGCAATTCACCAACAATACATAGTATAGCCTCCAGAAATAAATAGAATACATCGTGCAGCGAAACCAATATCATTTGGTGTATACCAGATACAGTATACCGCCATATTACCAAACCTCTAATCACCCCAATCTTTTATACTATAAGAATTTGATGCAATTCCCCATGCAGGAAGCCTTAGGCAGTAACCATAGCAATATGTAACGTGAGAGATGATGTGGTCTTTAAATTTAGATAATGTTGGATCCCAAATTGCTGGACAATAATAAGAAATGACGAATAAGGTGACTAATAGAATGTTCATCAAACAGCGTCATCGATATTAATTAACGTAGGTTCTCAGAACTGAGCTTGGTTTACCCGAATGCAATATAATACTTTAAATATTGTTCATGATCTATTTTTTTGCTGGACTTATAATTGTTCTTAGCCAGAACTAATAAAATCAGCTATATCCAATAGGTGATAAAGTTCCGAGGAGGCAACAATGGCAACTTACATCTCGCATCCCAATTCTTGAAATTAAATCTGACACCTTGTGCATTGTTTTTCAATATGGAACTTGGATGTCCACTACTGGCAACTGAAAAATTTATTATATCGTCCCTGTTCAATGTGTTTGTAAATTGGGCTAGTTTGCGTTACAACTCCTTATAAAAAAAAATATTCCGAGTAAAGCATTTGCAAAGATAGACTGCATCCTAAAAGAGCCACATCTTCCTCAATCTCTTTCGAAAAAACTATGTTGATAGACGTAATATTCTATCTATTCGACGTCACACATCATCGTTTTAAATATAACTTTCGCTAATTGTAATCTATTAAATAGTGAAAATCAAACTTATTATCACCACAACGGTGTTAAATTCCAAGAACTCCAAGAACCACATTTTGCGTCATTAACCGTAACATACTTCAACTAGTAATGATTGCTGTGCAAAATGTCCTATTCATCGAAGTTATTACTCGTAATTACAAAAATTCCCAGTATCTTGTTGGGACAGTGTTAAATGAAGCCTCTTTCATTCATCAGGTCGTATATGACACCGTTATAGATCTGCTAGATCAACCAAAAGGAAATGGAAATTATTCATTTCCTTATCAATGGCAAAATAAAATACGCTAGAGTCATTAAATTAAGATGAGATTCTAGCCTTTTACTCTTTTTGCATCGCCATATCTCATCAATATTGAAATTCGATTAAAAAAATGTTAACGCTGCGAATATAAAACATCAAAAAAAAGTAAGTGAAGGGCAAAGTCTTGAAAATCATAGAGTGACCTTCAATCATACAGTTTATGCGCTTATAAAGTCATCGTGGTAGAATGGATGAGAATCAATTTAAAAAGTAAAAATAAATAAAAGAATGGGAAAACTCATGTAATCTACCTGCTGTTCGTCCCAAATCAATCGTGGTCGGTTTGACATCCTCATCGTCATACTCTTTTGGTGGTGTCGGGGGACGGGGTGACACATCAAAACCACTGCAAGTGAATAAATAGTATGGTGAAGATTCAAATAACGCAAAAGCTACCTTTTTATCTTTTATTACCGCAATTACTTTCCTTATCCTCTTCGCAAATCTTATCCGATTATCCAAATGGCGCTTACCTTTGTTTTGAGGAGTTAAAGCCATGGTCGAACTGGTCGAACTGTTTTGTATCTTTGGGAGTCTGCATTCAATATTTGCGAAAAATATTAAGAGAGAAATACAGATATAAAGGTTATGAAATATAATTCGGTTCAAAACTCTGAGAATTTGAGAAAGAAATGTGAATTTGCAACGAAATGCATTGGCTGTGGAAGGATTAACATGTAACAGACTATATTGAAGTAATAATCTTGATTTCACATTGCACTAGGAGTTTTATCAATCGACTGAATACAAAAAAGGCTAACCTGATGTGGTATAGTCAATGGTCCTTTTCTGTCAAACATACTTTCTTCTGCACTGTTATCATCTAAAATATGAACGATATTAGCAGAAAAGCATTTAGTTTACTTGAAGCTCAAAAAAAAAAAAACAAAAGATAAACATAAGAGTATCCTTCACGATGTTGCAAAAAAGGTAGGAAATGAGCCGTTCACACGACTAAGACACACCATGCTGTGGAGCATTTGCAGCGAACATTTTCGTAATCATCGAGTCTACTTGATCATGTACATCAACAATTTCATCATGTATTGCATTTTCTAAATAAATATAAAATAAACGTATAGCTGTAAAATGTGCTATGCCGATTTTACTAATGACGATTTATGAAAATGTGCTGCAGCAGTCCTTTAAGATAAATAAAAAGTAATAAATCCTCTGATTATTTACTCAGTGTTAACCAAAAAAAAAGAGTTAGTAAGCGGACATGGGTCGATTCGGTGATTTTCAGTGTTAAAATATAAACAAATTTAAAATAAATTAGTTCAAAAAATTTAGCACATTGAGAAAAGAGTATGAGAACAATTCATCCGTTGATGTTCTATTCCCACAGTAACTTATTTTATTTAAATTAAATAGAACATTAGTGAACGATGAGCAACTTGAGACCAAATCTTCTTTTTTTGATTGACCATTCACAAATTCCAGCATTTATTAACACTCACTGTATTCAAAAAATGGTCGGACGACATTGGGAAGAAATGTGGTGTACTGCCGTATATACATCGTAAAATGAAAAACAGTTACTTGTATGAGTGTATTAATATGAAAAAATAATATGACAGAAACTTAAGCTGTGATTTATTGTTGTGCTTCTAAAGCCCTCAAAAATACATAAGGAACATGAAACACAATGCTATGACCTTTTCTCATCGTCATTTATCTTTTTTCTCTCCTTCAAGTCTCACTTCGCTTTTATATACGGAATTATATACCGAAATCTTTTCTGCACCGATACGTTCATTGGCTTTTAGTGAGCATTCCCTTTGCAAAAACAATATATAACAATAACAAACTTGAAGTGCGAAAATGAAATGTTCAATAAGAAAAATAAGAAGCTCAAATCCAAATTGAGCACTACTCACCTGCAGAGTGAGCTGCTGGTTTTACATCAAAACCAAAATGGGGTGCATCGATCCCTGCTCCTTCGTTAGAATGTTGTCTCCAATTCAAACCCCGTTGTTGTGATGGATAATCGACATCCTGCTGGTCACCATCTGTTGGTTGGTGGAACACTGTACGATGCCCTGCATCATGCTCTAAGCCATTGTTAATCTCATCGGCAAGTTGAATCAAGTTTTCATGTCTGGGCTTTGTTGCACCGCTTGCTTCGGCCTTAGCATACGAGTCATTGCTGTGGGAAGTGTTGCCACTGACGTTTTTGTCTGAAACTCTTGGTCAGCTCAAAAATTCGGAGAAAATAAGGTCACTCGAGCAAAATGACACAAATTCTAAATTTTCACCATTAATGATCCAATATGAGAAGCGTGTCTAACTCAAAACAAGTATACCACAAGCTAACTTATAGCTGACCTTTAAGGGCGTCACCAGAAACCTCCGCTTCTTGTAATGTGTTTTTTAAAGTATCGAAGGCATGATGATTCGTATCCAAAATGTCATGGGTGACATCATCAAACTCCCCCTTGAAAGCGTGCATCGCCTTGTTCGCGTCTTCATGCAGCGAATGGGCCATATCTGCACCCATACCGCGAATTTTTTGTGATGTATTCGAGATATCTTGAGCCATTCCGGATAGCATATTTGAGGCAGTATCTTTGGCAGTTTCTACTGCTTGATGTCCCATATCTTCTGCCTGTCCCACCGTTTCTTTCAGCTTGTTACCAAACAGGTGTAACGTGTCCCCAAGCGCTTCTCCGGTTACTTTGGCATCATCTACAGCTTTATTTGTCGCATCCATTACTTTTTCCGCACCTATAATACTGAATGAAAAAATTTCCAATATACTCTCTTTCTTTTTCTTATGCTATTTAAAATAGAAGAGATGAACTGCTGAACAATATCGTCCTTCAGTAACAAATGAATACAAAAATTAAATGAAAAAGATAAATCACGCATGTTTAATATGGAATAAATCTACCTACAACTATTATGAAAACAAAGAACTCTAGAAATTTCTTATATCCAAAAGAAATTTCTTACAGCCAATTAAAGGCAAGACATTTTATCAATTTTCAGGAGAATGGCTCAACCCTTAGAGTCTGATGACGAGAAACTAATTTTAAAAGAAAACTAGGAATTGACTTTTCTTTTGTAAGGAGAACAAGTAGAATAAGAAGGAGAACTATGACTTTTATTTTTAAATAAAGATCGTAGTCCTCTTCCTGTATTTATTTTTCGGAGGAAAAAATTAGCTAACCCAACTCGAATGGGAAAAGAAAAAGAAATATGAAAATTTTAATCAAAATCGACGTCCGAAATGACAATAATAGCAGTCTGCGGTGGGTCAATTTTAGTTCCCCTCTGCCAAATCATTGATCTTTGACGCATTCTGTATGTTTAAATACATGTGATTTCCGTAGCCTCGAAATGACCATTTTTCCCACTCCCTATCTTATCGCAATTTATGATACAGTAGGAAGGCATTCAAAAATAAATAAAAAATATTTTTATGCGTATATTTCTATTCCACATGGGCCTCACATTACTGAAATTAATTCAAAGCTCTGAAATTACTCTTCAGATACAGAAAAGGAAGGAAACTTTTTCCGCCCACCTTTTTTATTTGCATTAGGCACTTCTTATATGTTGAAAGTTTTGCAACTCTAGTCCACAAAAAAAACTTCGCGAAATGAGTAACATAGATTTTTGCAAAATATGGATTTTGCAGCAACACTCACCTGATTTGGCTAAATCGCCCACTTTTTCAACGGCAGACTCTGCAAACTCTGCAGCTCTCGGTAAAATCCCGCTGTAGAGTTCCTCTGACCCAAATTTGTGATCCATTATGTTTTCCTTAAACAGCATTATTAATCGCATGTAGCTTCCAGAATGACATCCCACGCGCAAACTGCCAACTTAAAAATCAAGTCTGATAACTTTAGATTTATAAACGAATTGTGTCACACGTAATTTGCAGTTATATACTCTTAAATTATTATTAACTACCCTTAGCAATATTTGTCAAAAAGTGTAGAATGACGGTAAAGGCTAAGTTTCTTTATTATTTGCTATTCTTCTTGATAGACTATCTTTGTTTTTTGTTATACGTTTTATACGTATTGCTCATACATATAACCGAGCTCATAAAGAAGTACTACTTATGTTGCGCACAATCAATGACTAACAGCTTATGCTTCCAGTCTCTCTTTATATTCTTTCCATAATAAAATGCACTTATTCAGTCATGTTATCATATAAAGTGCACAACCAGACATACAAAAACAATATCAATGGCCAGTAGACATTACATATACAGAGTTAAGTGAAAAACGATAAAACGATGATAGTATGATAAAATGATGGTTTACATATGGGAAGACAACACTAAGAGAGAAAATAGATAATAAGTCAGTCATTAAGGAATCTAGAAAAAAAGGAACTAACTAAAAAGAATACCACCAAATTGCCGCAATTGATACACAATATAACGATGATTTCGTAATATTATCAACACATCAGTTAATTTCATTAAGGAATAATTTTGCTAGAAAAAATGCAAGACAAGGAGAGATGAAATGAGCGAGTAATTCCAGAACAACAGCAAAAGTTAGACTGGTTTCCATCTGCAGTAAGGACCCGTCATCATTCGTCTATATTTTCCTCTGCATCCTTCCCACTCTAAACACCATTATATTTTGATATACACATGTCAGCAAAACATTATGTCGGAGGATTGTAGAGAAACAACGACATGAGGAGTGGCTGCAAGCATTCCTTGTCCTGCTGCAACCGCATTAAACACTACTTTAGTTCAGAAAACAAACGGCCACATGGGTGCAGAATTGCAATGAAAGAAGGCATTTTCTATTATAGCGGGCGGATGAAAATAAGAGTGCTAGTCTCGAACACTCCACAATACCATCAGAGTAGCTTAGATATCCTCAAAATAATCATCCCTCAATAAACAAACAACCCTTTCGAATCGCATGCACTCAATATAAACTCAAAACTATGGCGATTACCTAACATCTGGCGGAAACAGTTTTTTTATCTTATAATACCTTTTGCATAACTCTATTTGGAATCTCATCAGAATAAGTACTCATCAGAATCTCTTTATATTTTTCATAGATTCGAGTACGACGTACAGACATCGCGAGGAGGGAGGATAAAAAAAGGGAAGGAGAACATCAGCGTATTCAGAGTTTTGTCCTCACTTTATTCAAGAAAGAGTACAACCCAAAGACGATGTAAAAGTTTGATAACCAAAAGAAACTAAATTGAAAAAATTAGAATTCAAAAATGACTAGCTTCCTTTACGTTACAAATGCTAAAAATAATAGGTTATTTCAAGCAGTAAATAAACAACTCACAACAGGATATTTCCGATCTGTTCTTCTCTTCTCATCATCACTGTCATTATGCATTTGCAACATTCTGAATGACAATGGCTCAGTGACTAATTCAGCACTGAAAGTTGTTGAAAAAAATGATGGTAGATTCCTAGGAAAATATGTAACTGTTCAAATCCAAACAAATAATAGATATTTCTACAATAATTTGGACTAACAAAACTGAAATACTGCAGAAAACCAGCAATATTTACAAAAAAGGACGAATGGTCCAGCATACGTCTCGGATAATTGTGACTAGTGCAAGTCATATCTTAGAAATATTGAAATATTATAACTGCAATGTAAACATCTTCGCTGATTATTCGCGCAAAAAAGAAAATCAAAAACTGCAAACAACATGGAGATAATGCGAAATTATCATTTACTTATCTCAGGTATCAAAGCAATTTAATTGCTATGAGGAACTCCAAACTGTATCTCTATTTTAATATTTCAAAACTGTTTACACTATTCATTCTTTTTTTTTTTGCAGAATAAAAGAAAATCAAAAACAATCACTGAAGACGTAATGTTTTTTAATACTTTTTTAAAATATTACTTAAAACTATCAGTTATTATATTTTTTTTGCCTTCAAGCTCAATATCTGTTAACTCCATTGTTGGAAATTATAACCTTTGTTGCAGATCGCTGTGTTCCACCTTCACGAACTCATTGCTGCTTCCGTCAGAGGAACCTGAAGGACTAGCAGTAATTACATCATATGCATCTTCGCCACTAACTGTTTGCGTTATCAACTGTTTGGTCGTAATCGGCGCCACTGTTGATGCAGCTGTAGTATCTGATAGACCACTGACAACACGTTCAAAATCTGGCTCCATTTCCTGCAAAGTTTTCAATGTTAATATTAATAGGACAAGACAGCGTATTCTGTACATCTTTTTCAATTATCCATTTGAATAGGATAGCTATTTACTACCTTCTTTCCTATTTAGAAATTAACTATACATTGTTTTGATTTGTAACAGCAATTGCCGTAAAGGAAGAATGGCAAAGCTTAACTAGTGTTTTGCCTCACTGAACACATGCAATATGCTTGATATAACATATCATCGTACTAAAAAGCTTTAGTACGTTATATTTTCTATATCCTCGCTAAGATTCATTAAAGAAGTATAATTTGCATGAACTAATTAAAGCAGATTATTGAAATCTCTCGTTAAAAGAACTTTACATTAGCCATTTTCTTTTCAAACACTGTATTTTTTCATTTTTTCAATATCAAATTTGTTTATCTGACTTTTAGAGCAAATCAGTGCAACTGAAACAGTAACAACATTTGAAACGAATAGAAATTTTCTGAAATTAACTTCTACGTTCATAAGAGATGTCGATCCTGTGGATGATCGATACTTCGGATGAAACTTGGAATTAGGATTCATTCGAAACGATTATATTCGCACGTTTTGAAATGAAGACTCGTTAGCTTGCTTATTGTTCAGCAAAACCTGAAATAAATGATGACTTATCAATTTTTCAAAGTGGTTAACAGGAACTTTAACGAATTTTACAAGCAAATAATATTTATGTCGCCAACAATTTTTAACTAAAAATTAATTTTAAAACGTCTAGATAATTTATAGATGCTTACGTCATGTCACTAAAAATGTCCATTTTGTCTGCTATTTCCCTGATGTAGCTTGAACGCATTTATTTACTGCATATGAAAACTGTTGCCTACAAAATACAGCCTAAATGCATAACCGAACTTTTTGAGAAATGTAAAGCCATATTCGATATTAAACTGAGCTAATGCAATTGATAACAGAAGCTAATTCAGCTACTCTCCACCATACTTACCCATACGTCCACGTACGCCTAATCAAGCTACACGTATTCCTACAAGACAATCAAAATTTCGCTAAATTCGAAATGGAAAAAAAGAATTCGATATTTACTGCAACATCAATCTCTCTTCTCATCCTTCACTGTTTCCTACAACTGCTTCCATCTTCTATTCCTCCTATTCTGCAATACTCTCTATTCTCTGCGCTGTCCTTAAAAAAGATCGTAGTACTGATGTTAAAATAATTTTAATCTTACTTAAATAATTTTAATAGGTTTCTCATATAAAATTATCAGATATTGCTTCACATTTTATAGCCAAAATATGGCCATAAAATAAATATCGAATCTTTAATATCAGTTCGAAATTATCTCAAATAGTATCATTTGATTATTCATGAGATATTTAATTTAACTAATAATAATAATATTAATAATAATAATTAATTATAGTAATTAATAATATTACTACTATTATAACTAATAATAATAAATGTTTTATGAATAAAACAGGAACTGTAGAATGTATTTATCTTTCACCTCTTTTTATCATCGTTCCTTTTCAATTATTGAATGATATGCAGTAATTGTGTAAAGTAATTAAATAATAAAAATTTCATAGAAGTGAGCCTATTGTCCATAAGAAATAATAGCGATGATATGGAGGAGAAGAAAATTTCCAGCTTCCTCATCAAAAATAACTCCCCTCTTATTCGATGATACGTCCTATTTATTAAAAAGCAAATCATCTAATTTTTTCTTGTCTTCAATTTTCCACCTCGCGCAGTTGTCCTCATTTCAAGAAGATCATAACATCTAGTGGTGTATATTTCCTATTGATTATATATAAAATATTTTCTCACTCTTGTATATTTTCATCATCTATAAAAGGTATATGCTGCCAACCTACTTCATCTTAATTAGCACTCTTATCGGATATATTTCCAGTGAGTTAATTTTCAAATATTTCAAATTTTATTGATTTGATTTTATGTTTGAAAAAAAATGCAACAAAAATCTATTTGACAACAAATGATATTTAATTAATTAAGCATATTCACATTTTACTTCCAATTTTGTCAATGGTTAATTGAAAAAGTGATTGAATTCCAGTGGCCTAGCAAGAAGTTACTGTTTTTTTAGAAGGCAGAATTTATGGCCTTTAACTTATAAGTTTGTTGACTTAGGAATTCTAGACCAATGTTTAAAGTGAAATTGACTGCACGACTACAATTTAGTTCATATTTTTTATGCGCTTATTCTATCACGCTTAATAATAGTTATCTTCAGGTGCTGAGATTGATGCAGGACCACAGTTCAGTCCTCTAACACCATATCAAACTGCGGATTCATTACCGCCACCGGTTTATGGCTTACTGGAAGGTCGATCCGATATTGATGGAACTCTTATAAATCCTAAATCAATTTACAATTGGAAAAATTATCACAGTAGCAAACAAAGGAATGATGAAATTTCAGAATTATCTTATAAAAAGCGGTTATCACCTGCATCATCAAAGAAGAAGCAAAAGAAAAACTGGAAAATACCACCTGGTGCTAAGCTTGTTGGTTACAATATGCAACTGGTAGCAGGTTATGTACCAACAACATACTTCAACAATCGTAATCAGAAGAATGATGAAAGAAGATTGGAATCACGATCTTCTCCAACATCTTCGGATATTTATTCAAAATATCGTCCTGGTTACAATATGAATATGACCAAGAATTACGATACTGATGAAAAAAGTAATGAAATGGATACAGTGACTATTGAAGTAGATGTGCTGAAGACTGATGGTGATGACGAGTTATTAAAGGATGAATCAATCCTGCACACAAACTTTACTCGCAGGGAAAGTAGCTTTCTCGAAAAGCAGGAAGAGTCCACCAGCACTGATGCTACTACTAACATTACCATTGGGTTAGTCAATCTCAATGGCTTCCTATGGCCAATTGCGGAAACCAAACTGAAAGCCGAGAAACAGAAGGAAGAAAGCATTTCTGCAAGTCAATCAGATTCTGATGCTACTACTTTTGTGGGTCCCATTGAGCATGATCTTTCAGTCTTGCAGAAAAACATGTACAATACCGCAACAGTAAAATTAGATTCCGATGATACAATGGATCGAATAGATGATGATCCGATTCCGGTATTTCAGTCAACCGCAGAGACCGATGATGCTGGAAGCACATCATTAGAGAGCGACAATCTAAGTGAACCTCAACTTACAATCTTACAAAACATAAACTCGATGAAAAAATATAATGACGAAATGATGAGAAATTCAACCTCAATCCCAAAAATGCCTCAATCGCGAAAAGGAATAGAAAAAGCAGAACAAGAAATTCCTTTTTTCCGGCAACTTCAAATGAATTATACTGATAGTCAGGCTGAATCAGAAACAGAGATATCTCGGACAAGATTATTACCAGTAACAACACTAAAATCCGGTGATACAATTATCCAGATTTCAGAATCCAATGAACGTGAAAGAGCAATGGGGGATATTAAACTATCAGATATTCACGTTACCACTCCCTCAAGTTCACAGAATTCAATGTCAGTAACAATGTCCAATGCTGTTACTGTGGCGCGAACAATAATGATGAACGTCGAATCTTCTGAATTTGATAATGAAGATGAAAACAGCGATAAAGTAGAACAAAATGATGATAATACAGATTTTGAAAATCCGGAAGAATTTTCAAAAATACAACTTGCCGGTGAGGAAGGACATGGGATGAGCGAGAAACTGAATTCTGAGCAAGTTTCTAGAAACGTAACTGGTAATGATGAACATGAGGAGCTGTCTCAAGACGAAAACAGTAAGAATGATAACAATGAACGATGGCCACAAGACAAATCAACTGAAGTGAAAAATAATAGTGAAGAAGCAAATAGCAAAAATAAGGAAGGAGACTTCAGAGATGATTATGATACGAGTGATAATGGCGATGATAATAATAATAATGATCATGGTAATGATAATGACGATGTTAGTAGTGATAATAATGATGATGATGATGATGATGGTAATAATAATAATAATGATGATAGTTCGAGAATGATTAAAGACAGTGAAGATGAAATGACTCAGTCACAGGAGAATGACGAAGAAAAACAAGGAAGAATTAGTGCACCCATTTTCTCTCCGGAGCAAATTCCAACTTTCGAGGAGTGGTTATTCAGCTTGCCGATACAACATGCTTTCCCATTCAATGCCAGAAATCAACCGTTAGCTAATCCTATTCACTCATCCTTTTCCAGATCAGTTAATCAGAAAAATAGAAAAGGAAAGAATAAACAAGAAAGGCAACGTCTACATTCTGGGAAAAAACAAAAAGCTCCAATATATGATTATGATAGTTCTGAGGATGACGATAAAGAACAATTTCAAGAACAACGATTTACGTTATCAAGAAATGTACCATATGAATAGATTGTTATAATCGAGAGAATTTAATTTTAAGCTTGTTTGCAGAAAATTCCTGTAAAAAAAATGCTTCACTTAAAATGACTAATTAAGATTTTATTGTTGAATAATTAAGATGTTATTGTTGAATATTTGTAATTGGCTATGAAAACATTTTAAACATACATCACTGTAAAAATTTTGAGAACAGTGATTTTTATATATCACTTCTAATTTACATATCATAATGTATGTTTAAAGTTCTATGCGTTTTTGAAGCCATTATTTGCTTCCAAATTCTACCGATTTCTATTATTCATTCATAAATAATTGTTGAATAATCATAGTTGACTATAAAAAACATTTTGAAAAATATTCCAAAATTACAAATTAAAAGTAATAATCATCAAAAAGAGTTTGAACTGTAGAAAGGTAGAAATTAACGACGTAGAAATTTAAACAAAATATATAAATGGAATCGAATGAGTACTGAACACATTCATTTATAATTTGACCTCTAAGAATTAAATAATAAACATAACTGATACAACAAAAAATCATGAATTTTCAAACAGTTAAAAATCATTTCAAAAATAATTCTAATTTCAATTTCAAAATTATTATAAAGGAAAGGAATTTTAGATTATGAGCAAAATTAGGATGAAAATTTCGTCAAAATTCTTTTCACTTCTTTTTCCTTATCGTCAATTAGTGTATTATATGTAAAATAATTTTTATTGAAACTGCAAATATCTTCCTTTTCTTTTCCTTTATTAATTACATTAAATATCTCTCTGAACTGCAATTTAGTCTTATCTAAATATGATGTCAGTGTTAATGTTAAGTTTACTAAATTAATTATCGGCTACAAAATTTATAATTATCTTAAATAGGTAGGAAAAGGTATGGAAATTATGATCCATAACAAACATGAAATTATATCATCAAAATATTTCCATACTTTTTAAAAACTTTCAGTAAATTTTTTCCTAAAAAAAAATTGAATGAATTATACAATAAATGGAAAAAACAATATAAGAATGATAATGGTATTAAAAGCGATAGAGTGAAGTTTTGTGGTACCACCATTACAAAGATATCCGTTGCAAGCGTATAGAAAACCTTTCGTATGTTCCACTTTGGTATCCATTAATTGAATCTGAAAATTTTAAACTGTTGTAATTACTCGAAAATGATATTTCAATAAGTGAAGAAGAATTGATATTATTAATTATTTTTACGCTTGCATCTATCATTTCAAACAATTCGTTGGAAATTAGCTAATGAAATGAAATATTGTGACAATTTATTGTGATTATTTATTTATTATTTTATTTTGCTATTTTATTAATTAGTTTATTCATTTATTTATTTATTTATTCACAATTTATTTATTGTGACAATTTAGCAGTCTTTCACAGTTAAAATATTTTTTCCGAAAGCCAACTTCGTGAAAAAACCAAATAAAATAATTAAAATAGCTGATAATGTAATTTCGGATTGAAAAACCATACTATCACGCATTAGACAACTTCATCAACTTCTACTTCAGAAAACTTTTTAGATCTTTTTTTCTAATTCAGAATCACAATTTTCGAATTCTTTTACTGTAGTTCACAGAAAATTGTGGGACAGTTGGACATTCAGAATCAAACATAATAGGATGTGGTCAATCTTCTACTTTGCTTTTCCTTTTATATATTCAACATCCTTTCAGAAATATTTTCAAAAACATAGTTCAAAGTTTGACCAAAAAAAAATTATATGTAAGGTTAAATATTGTCTCTGATATTAATTAAATATTTGAATAGTAAGATTTATGGCAATAGGAGAAAATGTTATTGTATTTTGGAAGAGAGCTTTTCCAAATTTAATATATGGAATAATTCGGTGTTTTCCGATTTATAATGATTGAAAAAATATATTTTAAATTGAAGCAATCGACTTAAAGCCATCATAATAGCATATAAAATATACTGTTACTTTTTTTCCTTTTACTAATGGGTACTTTTCCAATGCTTATGGCCAACCTTAGTATTGCCTTCCTGAATTATTTTCCTGAATATACTTCTATCTATATCCATCCACATGGCTCGACTCCAGCAATCACGAACTATTGCTGGACGACGCTCTGAAATATTCCCATGTAAGACAATACTAAACTTTTCCGGAAATTGCAATTTTCGATTTGTAAAATTTTTATAAAATTACTTTGACCTTACTTGATCTTCTTTGATTGAAATGAAATTACTTTGGACCTTACTTGACCCTCTTTCATTAAATGAGTTAAATTGAATTTTAAATTTAGAATAAGTGATATCTGCCAGTTACTTATGAATTCAAAAATCAAAGTCTGCTTTTCCATCCACAGATTTATGCACATATGCAGAAGTTATCATAGAGAAGTCGCGGGTGGGTTCCAGATTTTAGATGTGAATCATTTGGAAAATATGTTGGCAGAATGGTTTAATAGCATTCAACTTTCAACTTCAATTATCAGATGCTTGATAAAAATATATTTGGTAATATGCTTGGTACTGGGTGCTTAAATAAGTAAATTCAGTACCGCAAATTTGACGACCAAAGGGTGGACTGAGAATAACAAGTTTGACACATACACTTCGGTGACACGATACCACCGGAAGTGACTTCTTAACTCTGTCACACGATTCATTTGCAAAATAAGGTAATTGTCGCAGATAGTGTATGTGATTGGAATCATCTTGCGGCTTAAAAAGTTCTCAATAAGAAGGTCAAAGTTTATGAATTTTAAAACATACCCTTAAACTTTAGTTTTAAATTTAAACTTTATGTATGCAAAAGTTATTATTTCATTTCGTTGAATTCTTTAAAGAATTTAAGAAACATTTGGTTGCATTAATTTTTGCTTAAAAAAATAAAAGAATAGGATGAAACGATAATTCTAACCCAACGTTTAAGAATATTTTCCGATGAGCAACTGTAACACTTCCCTGGAAGGAGTGACGGTAGCTCTCCAACAATTTTACCGCACTCCAACAATTGAAGAAGTAGTACTGTAAAATGGAGGTGCATTCAGTTTAAAAGAAGGTTTGCAATCGATTCCAAAACCAAAACCAAAGAATAATTATTTTACAATTATCGACTTATTACTTCATTGCTATAAGTGTACAATGTTCCCAGTTGATTAAATGTCCAAGTTTTCTCTAGCCTAGGCTTTGTCGAATGGCTGAAATAGATGAGCACACTAATATCCAAAAATATCTGAATACATCAAACAATTTTGAATGATATGGGGAATTCGAGCAAGGAATCATTGTGGATGAGAAATGGGATGGAAAAAAAAGTAATTATTTTTCTGATTGCTAAATATTTCTAATGCCTTAATCGATTGCCAGCCTATTTTTATCCTTTTAGAGGTGCAAAATTGATTAAATTAAAACATGAAAGAGAAAAGGATATTTAACAAAATAAATTGAATGAAAAGAGACATTGAAAAAAAAAACATAAAGGGACCTTTTGGAATAAAGAAGCGAACAAAGTGAAATAAAAGGTGTAAAGATTTCAGTGTTGAAATTCAACGAAGTAGAAGCGAAATAAGAATGAGTGAATAGAATGGCGAAATAAGATGGATAACATGCATACATCTACCTCATTCCTACTTATCCTTCTATTTATATGACATCTATTTTTCGTTGAGAAAATTATCAATCCATATATATATATATACAGACACACACACATATATATACCTATGTACATATCGATAAACTTCGGCAAATAATATTCTTATTTGAAGTAATGACCACCGATACACAGTATGGACAAATTATATTATAAGAAGTGATAGCTTATATTTAAATTCTGTCCTTTGCAAAATGGATGAAAGAAAGAAACCGAAAAAAATAATAAAAGCTGTCGTTTAATATCATCAAAGGCTGGCACTAAAAAAAATACTACTATAATAATAATAATAATAATAATAATCATTTTATGATATTAACAATTTTATTTTATAATAATGCTATTCAATTATAATATTTACGTAAGAGATTAGAAATGATTAAAATTGCATAAAAGAAATTTTAAATTATTATTAAAATTGTTTAACTATCTAAATAACATGCAAATATTTTTTGTTTGTATTAAAAGAATTGACAAAGTTAGATATGTATCATTTTATAATTGATAGAATATTCGTATTGTCGTCGTATATTTTCCTCAGCAACTATTTTGCGAGGAATTTAAAAATCGAGAGAGAACATTGTCGTGATCAATTTTAAATGGGAGATTTGGGTTTGGTACCAAAAGTTCGCATTGGTACTGTAATTGCAGAGCAATGGACCATTAAGAAGAAATTGGGTGAAGGTAGTTGTGGAACCGTTTTCCTCTTGGCCAATATTTCAAATCCGAAGGTATTAGTTAGCCTAAATATCAGTTAGATTTCGTAGTCCTGAGAAAGAAGAAAGAATTGTTCAACATTTCTAAGACTATTCAAAAATTTATTTCAAGTAATCTCTTATAAAAAATAAATAAGGAAAAAAATCTTAGCCTAATTAAAACTTAAATATTCAGGCTCATGCAGCGATGAAAGTAGAACCATTAATGTTGAATGGTAATGATGAAATATTGAAAATGGAAGTGTTCGTGTTGAAAAAAATGCAAAAATCAAAACATGCTTGTCGATTATTTTCTGCAGGCCGCACAAACACTTTTAATTATATGATAATGTCGCTTCTTGGAAAGTAAGCATATCAATTAATTGCATCACATATATATATATACATGCTAGCATATCAATGTTAGCATATCAATAACTAATTATCACATCTATACTAGCATATCAATTATTAATTAGCATATTGCAATTACAAATTACTAACTATAATGTCACTTCTTGGAATGTAAAACATATCAATTATTAATTACAAACCTGACAATGATTTTTTTCTCTATCAAAGAATTATTTGAAACATTATAGGAATTTAAGTGATTTACGATTTATGATGCCTTCGAAACGTTTTACGACATCCACAAGCCTAAGATTAGGCAAACAGGGATTACAAGTATGCTTTTTAATTTATTTTTGATTAAAGCATTACTATATCAAATATTTTATCAGTAAAGATAGAAGGGAATCAATTTGACCTACCAGTAATTTTCTATTAAGTTTTTGAGAAGTGCTCCTGCATCCATACTTATTTTTTTCCTATTCTAAAAAATTAATAATGGTAATAATAATAATAACAATAATGATTGTAATAATGGTAATAATAATAATGGTAATAATAGTACTCATTAGTATAATAATAATTTTCCCGGTTTTTAATGCTCAGATGTTAATCATTTCCGGATTTTATCATAGAAGTTAAACAGAAATTTCCTTGTATTTATTCATGCCTTCTGCTCCGTATTGCTCCATAATGATGTCCAAGGTAATAAACGTATTTCAAACTTTGATAATTTATCAACAAATTTTGGGCTCTAAAAGATTTGCACGGTGCTGGATTTATACATCGTGATGTAAAACCGCTCAATTTTTCCCTCGGATCAACACCATCTACAAAACGAATTTTATTTCTATTTGATTTTGGTTTATCACGACAAATTTTCCTACCAGTACAAGGAACAAATGAAATGAAACTTCGAGAACCAAGAAAAAAAGTTCATATGTTTTCTTTTCAAAACCAAAAAAGAATTCATTAAATTGAAAAAATCTCTTCCACATTTTACCAATCATTTCTTAACAAAAATAATTAGTTAACTTTGACCTTTCTGACCTTCTGTAGCAATGCTACAATTTTCAATTAGTTCAGTTTAAATTGTTCGGTTTAAAAATTTCAATAGTTTTTTTGATTTTTCTAAAATTTTAGTTTCTTAATCAAAAGTTTCAGTAGTTCAGTTCGATAGTTTAATTTAAAAATAATTTGAAATTTATGATACTAATTGAAACACAGTAATACGCATAGCCTTTTTCGTTCTTCCATATCAATCAGAAGAATTTTTTTAGGTAACATTTAGAGGTACCGTTCGTTATTGTTCCCTTAACGTACATCAACACAAAGAACAAGGTCGACATGATGATCTGATATCGTTGTTATATACAATCGTTGAGCTTATCACCGGTGAATTACCATGGCGAGGATTGAATCGACGTGAATCCGCCTCTGTTAAAGCAAGCGTACCAGATAAAAAACTTTTTAATGTAAATTTTTGTAAATATTCAAAGCTTAGATTAAATCATACTCTCATAAATATATACGTATAATAATGTATGTCGTTTGCTCCGCCACGCTTCGATGTTACCAGTTAATGACAATAATTAAATTTTCAAAAGTATACAATTTATATTTGTTGTAACTTTGCAAGAATCATTCCAAACTTTACTTTCTGCTTTCAGTAAAAAAAATAGAAAAGATTTTTTTGGGCAACCTTTCAGGTTTTAGGCAATCTTTCAGGTTGCCCAAAAAGTAAGAATTCCGAATTCCAAATTCCGAACGGTTTGTTAGTTATATTTTGAATCTCTAACAATCGCTTCATGTTCATTTCTTTTTTAAGATTTATAAGAAATAAACTCTTTATAGCAATGTCCTGGAAATTTCCTAACAATTTATACATATCTGAAGGGACTTGAATATAACGATTTGCCAAATTATGAATTTATCGATAAAAAATTTGATATTATTTTATCAAACCAAAAGTATGAATTTGTAAATAAATTTTAATGGATACGGTGTAATTTCTTAATCATTTACTTTCTTTTATTTAATTCGCTTAAAAAAGTAATTTCTTAGTTTCTAATTGTTTTATTATTTAATATTTAATTATTTAATTTTTTAATTTCTGATTCTTTTATTTAATTCGCTAAAAAAAGTAACAGAAATTTCAATCTATGAAGTGAATTATATAGCGTGATACAGACAGAAATGATTAGAAATTAAAATTACAAATTTGAAATCGGAAGGAATGAGTTTTGAATTTTAAACTCTCTCGTTTTTTGTAGCATTAAAGATGAATCACCATATGATTGGGAAAGAGGTGGACGCTATTTTGATGATGTAGCTGGTAAAGTGATGCCTAAAAGACATCGAAATCCTGATGAACAAGTGGAAAAAGACTCGGTGTGTCATTTTTCAGGAAAAACTTCTAATTGTCATAAGAGAAACAACTCTTAATATTTGCTTGAATAATAACGATTCTGAATCTTTTATTCTATATCTTTGAAATAGGCCTTAAAAATATATCGAAAATGGGCACACAAAACAATGACTGAATTTATTCCTTTGATTCGAGAGGAATGTTAACATTCAAAATGTTGAATTTGCAGTCATCAACAGTAAAAGAAGAAGTACCATCAACAGAGGAAGGACCATCAACTGGTGGAGATGATTCAGATATGACAGGAGTGGATAATGAAAATACTCTCGAAGATTTGGAAGAAATTAAATAAAATCATTTTCCGCAACAACGACGAAAAAGAAATGTTATATGCAATATACTTTTAATTTCTCAAAAAAGAAAATCTTTTTCTTTGATTAATTTCGATTATTTTGCTGTCAGAAAAATTCATTGTTAATATCACCACCATCTATGTGTATATCTACAAATCTTGAAGTATTTTTAAAATCTAATATCAGTAGAAAATATCACTTCTACTTTATTTAGGTGATAGATTCATTAGTCTTTTTGTCGAAGTCATTCGATATATTCACTGTAAATTACCTTAAATTAAATAATGATTTATTTTCTTTCTTTTATTTTGTCCTTATTAACACATTTGATATCTTACTAACATTGATAGTGACAAGGAGTTGATCATATAGGACCGATTTCTTCCACTGAAAGGTATAATCTTTAACATTTGTGACAGGAAAGGTTAAACATTTACTATTTCACCATCTGATCGCTAGGAATGTGTAGTGTAAGAGGAACGTGATGGATTGTAGAAATTATACAACACAACATACTGTCATAATTTTGATGATCAAAAAAAAAACTTTTTTTGAAACATTATTTTAACGGCAATTTCTATATTAAGTCATCTTTAGTTTTGCTTTTGTAACAGAATGGTAGTGACAAGATAATACTATAAACACTTAAAAATAGAATCCCAATGAATTAGTGAATTAGAAACATTTATAAGATGAATCCGAATAAACAGCTTATGATTCCCAGTTAGAAGCATCGTATATTGGATATGATTAAGATCATTTCTACAAATGATTTCCGTGGTAAAATTATCTAAGAGGCCACAAAGCCTCATTAATAGACTACGTTTTGATACTTTCCCATGACCTAAAACTACATACATAATTTATTACATCAGTGTTTTCTTGTGCGCATATAACTAACTATTGTTTTCCAATCTAATTTAGTGCCAAGAATTCTTAGCATTCATAATGTTGAATAATTTGTGGCCCAGTGATAATACCGTCATGGCATGGTAATAATATTGCATGAATCCTTCGCGAATAAAATGGAAAGAGCGAATTCAGAAATGCACAGACCAAACAAGGTCACCAGCACAACTTTCTCCTTGACCTCGGCCTCCTTCCAAATCTTACCCTCTTTTCAACAGTATACGTTGCTCGTTGACCTTTGTTCCACTTGCAGTTCAGCAAGAAATTATCTCCCAAATTATCAGGATCGTTTAACGTCAACTGCGTTTAATGTCAACTGCCAAGAAAAGACTACTTTTCTGCTTTCCTAAACCTATTGTGCCGTTTAATACTTCCTAGTGGAAATGTTCAAAAATTGAATGTGAAACGTGAACGAAAAATTAAGTGTTCGCAATTCATGTTTTAGCTGTTGATAAAGAGAAAAAAATCTAAGTCCATTAAGGGATAGTTGTCACATTATTTTTTCACTACATTTCAAAGATGAAACGCTAAGTTACGTAGAGGTCACAGTATATATTACTCCATAACTCACTTTAACCCTACCAAGATGGCTTTTTTGTTTGCAAAAACGACATGGCTGACCCCTCAATAAAGAGAGAGGATGATGGAAGGTGCCAAGGTCACATATACAGTAGTGATCAATATAAGCAGTTTAAGTCGTGTATGACGGATAGATAGTAGCAAATGGTATGTCTCTTTGATGGCCCGTTGTTTTAGATAAGAGTATCTGTAGAGAAGAAATGTCGTACACTCTAACAAAAGTCACTCATGTTGTACGATGATTCGTCACCTTGTTATCTATCCCTCGCTTTCGTTGCAATGGGACGATGAGTCACCATTAGTAGAGGTCAACTGTGCCTTCATCCATCACCTAAATGGTCCCTTGCAAGGAGAATATATGAATGTATATACGTCAGTCAGCCATCCGACAACATACACATAAGATCGATCGAACAACAGCAGCTGAATCTCGCGTACGTGTGGGTGGGTGTTGCGAATGTCTCTGTCTGTATCACCGACACATACATTAGTTAAGCATGTCACCGACAATACAATGCAGGGGAATGCATTGATATTGTTGAGAGGACATGAGAACCGAATTTATGATGCACCAATAAACATCAGACAGAAAAGCAGACAGACAGACACATACATATGTACGCACGCCCACTCAAACCGCCTCAGTTTGCAGCAGCGGCAACAGTGGAGACGCAGTGCGCTGCCTCAATGGGCACGCATATTGTTTACATCTCTTGCATATGGTCCCTCAGTTGCGTGTATATATGTATGTATGTGTGTGAGTGTGTATGTGTGTTTTATGTGTGACGATGACTGTATTGGTGAATGACATACTAGAGTACTTTAATGATCCACTATTGATTATACATTGGGATATATCGGGGTACAATAGTTCTTTCACTGTTCCATTTTTCAATTCTTTACTGATAGAAAATGTTGCGGTTAGTATTATAATCGTATTTGACATTTATACGTGAGAGATTAATGAGTCCAATCCGTCCATTTTGTCAATTTCTCGCAACATCCCGTGGTCTATTTTCGTTACTTTTTCGAATTCATAAGATTTATTGGGAAGAGAATTACGAAAAAAACATTTAGAGTATTTTCGAATGTATTCTCTTTAAAATTATTTCTTGTCACATAGATATGAGGTCCGGGTTGACTCTTATTGTCATTTCTTCGTTTGAAATTTAATTTATACTCAAATTTTATTTCTATATATTAGTTACAGCTCGGTGTATTCTCTTGCTGTGTCGTTTAATGTTGATGTTTTACATCAAGTTAATGAAAATATAAGTGTATATGAATGATAGTTATCCAATTTACATCTATTATCAGTAAAGTTAAAATTGATGTTGTATTGTCAGTTAGACGTTGTGTATTTCATTGTCTCGTATACGTGTACGAATACGTTTTACACTTCCCTTCCCCGATGTTCTAACTATAGCTATGTATCAGCAACTTATCAGCTGATGCATGGCTACATAACCTTTTTTCAAATTTGAAGTGACCCATATATTATAGATATAGAAATATTGGAATTATAAAATATGTGAGAAAATGAAGATAGTAAAAGCGTGGGTTGATTTCTCAAAAGAATTTTAAATCATTTACAAAAAAATATTCTATCGGTTAATTGATCCTGTTGTCCCATGTTTATAGAGTCTAGTTCAGTTAAGTGTCACATTCTATAGCCTAAATGACATTTGCAAGCTTTGTATGATAAGAAAAGTTATTTACAAGAGATAAGTGGTATATCTACTTGTATGATAGATCCGGCATTAAGGAAAGAGGTCCTAATATGCAGGATGTACGGCAGAAGAATCTCGAATGCAGGGAGAAGTCCTGTAATAGAGGGGAATATTGAGAAATAACAAATAAAAATGGGCGAAAGCAAAAACTATGAAATATAGTGAGAATAATGTCATTAAAATGACGGGCAGAGATGTGCTTTTGTGCTTTCCATGGAGTGGGCGAAAGGTTAGCGCATTTCTGGTTGAGGTTTTCAGCCCCGTTGCGATCACTTTCATCCCACTTCATTTTAACAAAGTCGACCTCCCTTTCTGTGTTTGTCAATGACATTGATTATTTGAGTTGACCCCTCCACTCGTTTTTGTGTCATTCGTTGTTATTTGACCTAGCCTCTCCAAATGTTATATAGTTTTCTTGTTGCATGATTTCATGCAAATGTTAAACATTTTACATTATTTGGAAGAGGGACGATATTCCTAATTGTTTTGCATTCCTACCAAATTGAGATCTTGCAAACTGTTCTCACAAAAGCGAGATTTCAGGTGTCCTAATTGAAATTTTATCTCTACTTTTTCCTACAGATAATTTCCGGCCCACTTTTTCTCTACACGTTTCCCATTTCTCACCTTATCCTTATTGACTGGCGTACTCATAAAAGTAGCGATAATAATTGCTTCTACCGTTATTAATATTTCTGCCATAATATCAGTGAAAATGATCCGGGAAGCATCGCTTTGTTCGCTTCATTGTTTTCATTCATTTTAGGTGTTTTGTTTTGTCCAGCAAGTTTTAAATATATTTAATGGCGAAAAATTGTTAAGTGTGTTCAAAACTACGTTTTTCATTGTTGGACTCATATTAGAGATTTTCCGTATTTTAGGTTTAATAACAGGTGTAATAAAATTGCACACGCACTTGAAGTCTAAAACTCTTACGCCTTTGGCAGCTCAATAAATGTGGCCCAGTGGCAGCGGTGGCGGTGTACGAAACTCGAACTCTTCTTCCGCAATGTCTAGTTCCGCATCCAGTGGCGCCAATGTTAATTCAGCAACTGGTTCCGGCAGTGGTGCTGCGACGGGATCTCAGCCATCATTCAGTGGTTAGTTAAATTTTAGATCGATTCCGTTATCTGTGCAGCCGTCATGGTTTATGGAAGAATATTATGCTGAATTGTACATCAGAATTACATAACTCTTATTTATTAAAGTAACATGATTATCATCACTACGTCAAATGTGTGGCTTTGTAATTGGAAATGTGATTTATTAGAATTTCTAGGTTTATTTAATCATTTTAATTGATGAGCAAATTGTCGACGGTATGCTTACTGCAAGTCTAATAAGCCAAATACACTTAAAATGTTTTTGTTAGCATTGTGCAAGAAATGTTTCATGTGCCACTATGAATTATATGGACTATGCGAACACCTTTTAGGGGTACGGGTAAATTATCAGCGTGGAGGCACAGGGAATCAGCAGCGATGGCTCGATCATCATCAAGGGCAGCAGTGGAGTGCACAAAGTGCGCAGTGGGGACCACATGTCGCAGGTGGTCCAAACTCAGCCCACCCATGGCCACTTGCAGCTGCTACACAACAGGTAAACTTCATTCAAGCTCATCGAATTATAAAAGCAAATTCGATCACTGTTATCTAAATTTCATGCAGTGCTAGGTCATTTTTAAGATTTAACTGGCATTTGTTGATTCTATTAAATTATCGTTCTCACTACGAGTGTCGAGCCTACTTTAAATCGTATTTTTCCATGTTGTTAACACTTTATATTTATCTCAAACGTTACATGAATGTTCACTACAGTGGGCAAATACACCATCGCCGAATACGGGGACAGGTGCTTCTACATATGCCGAACACGCCAAGAAAAATATGGTAGGACGTGGTAGTCAAAGTCAGGTGCAGGGACGATACGAACAACAACAGCAACAACAGCAGCAGCAGCAGCAACAATGGAATCAAGTAAAAGTAGATCAGGTGATTAGGAATTATATTTGTCCGGTTTTTTTTTCATTTTGGAAAGTCACTTTGTCGTCGTCAGAAATACCTGCATTATTTCAGAACTGATGTCTAGTAGAAATTCAGAAATTTTTATTTTGAAATGAAAATCAAATTTAGATACATTCATTAGTTATTATTTGGCGTTTATTACAGCAGACTCCCTGGGATACGAGTAGTTTGACAGGCTTTAGTAGTATACATGCTACCAGTGATGGGAAATTATCAACAGCCGAATGGGGATCAACCGGAGCACCGAATACACGTTGGGCTCCACGTAAGTGTTTGACTTGTCGTTTTGAAGTTCCATTATACTTTTTTGTTCCCAATTCATTTTGTCATCTATGTAATCTCATTTAGTATGTTCCCAATTCATTTCGTCATCTTAATAATCTCATTTGATAAGATTATAATTTCATTTGTTAGATAAAACCGAACATTCAATGAAAGATCGGCACGTAGTGGGAATGTCAGAAAAAATTTAGCAGCCTAGACAATACTAGAGACGATACGATTAAGGGCAATGTGATGTGTTTTAAAACTTTTTCTTGCAGTCACTACTCAGTGGCCTGTACATGCTGCAGCTACATCAACTGCTGCAGGCTCCGACTGGGCTACGGCTGCAGCAGTTGTGGCTGCTGCAGCTGCGGCACATCATCGTCACGATGCTACAGCAGCACCATGTACCGGCACTACGATAGCAACTCATCCAGCGACTACAGCACTGCCACCGCAAGTTGGGGCAGCTTGGGGCCAAAACCCGACAATCGGGCAGCAGCCATCAGCCTCTGCATTACCAAATCTCAATGAACAGGTTCATTTTAAGCATTTTCATGACAAGATATGTTTTCACATTCCGTTTTTTGTTTAAAAATTGGATTCTGCTTTGGAGCTGTGATTTTCAAAGTTCATACTATTTCCTCAGATTGCTTCCTCTTCCTATTCTCTGTTTCGTTACATTCAACTCAAACACTTTCCTTTTATTAAAAAAATACTCTAAAAGATCACAGTAATAATCTTGTGTTATTTTCATACGTTAAGCGTCGTTTCTGACTTACCTCAAAATTCTTTTTGCAGTACGACCCAAATCCTCAAACGCCTGGTCCATGGGTTGCCCCGCAACCGCAAGAAATGAATAACGATATGATGTGGCATGATCCAAATCCGAAGCAAAAGAAGGTGCAACGTGATACTGGCACTGCGATTTGGGGTGACCCAAGTCAACAACCTGTAGTAAGTTTGCAAATTCTGGAATTTACGATTTACGATTTCAAAATTGAAATTAATTTCCTCATCCATTTTGTTGACATACATAATTGCGCGTACGTTAATTAAATGGGGTTTTCTAGGAGAATTTTCTGCAGGAAATTAAGCGTTGGAAAGATGCCGAAGTTGATGATTATTCTCACATACAAAGCGCAATGCCGAGCGGTGGTGATTGGAACGTCATTGCGATATCATCGAATGGTAGCGCCGTTTGTACAAGCGTCAACGGCGCTATTAGTGGTCCTGGTACAGGACATGCAACGAGTTCGTGCTGTTCAGCAACTGGAACAAACGTTTCAACTCCAACGACAACTGGTAATGGGCCATGGCCAGAAGGTAGAAGTGTGCTACAAAGTTTTTTATTTGTACATTTTTTAATATTTTGAGAAGGACTGGCATCTATGTTTTTTTTCCAATTTGCTGAATAATTTCCTCCTTTTCGACTTGTTTACCGTTTTCGTTAATGTGATGTGTTTTCTTAGGCTCCCATCCAGAACCTGTATCATCATCGGGACACCAAGAACGATGGCAGCAACATCCCAGTGCATGGGGTGATAAGGTAATATTTATTTGTTTAGTAATTTTCTCGTAAGCTTCATTTGCTGTTATTAGCTCTTCAATTTCAACTGTTGAGAATTTTGTGATTTTTCAGCTCGATAATGTTGGTGATAACCATCATCCACCAGATCTGGTTAGTGCTTTATGATATAAATTATTCATTATTACTATGTCTTTTATTATAAAAAGTCGAAGCGTCTCACGGTCTCAAGTTTTAACCTAGGTTGTCTTTGTTTTCTGTCTCGATATTCTCGAAGTCTGATGGATGAAAATGTTAGTTTTGATTTAATAGATAAATTCCAACATTTCTTTTTCAGGTATCTAGACCTCCTTCTGTGGGTGGCATTGGGATGCATGGTTTACTAGATAATGCAGTGATTAGGCCTGATATTGGAGTCGGCGGTATTACAGGCACAACACCGTATATCTCACTTACACAGCAGATTGCTGATCGGGTATGATTTAATACACATATTTCGCAGTGTGTTGTAGTAAATCACGAGATAATCAAATAGATCACAAGATGAAGGCATAATTAAAAAAATTCATAAAATGAAAATGAATCAAATTGTGAAGGCATAATTTAACCTATTTTCATTTGGATCAGTTTTTTATGGTTACTGTTATATCTGGAAATGTTTTGAACTGTAAAGATGTTATCGCTTTTTTAGAATTTCTCATTATGAGCTATTCTTTTTATATTGTTTGTAGATCCGAATTGCGGTTAGTAAAGGTCTAATCGATGTTTCGATGCTTAATCGTCCTTTGCCGCAGCACGCTTTGGTTATCTTAAATGCTCTTCTTCAAAAATTTCCTAAACTTGAACAAGCTCAGCAGGAATACCAGCAAGTGATGCGTGCAATGAGTAGCCCAGCGCAGAAGGTAGGAGTGTATTTATATAGGACAAGTAATTCATTTGTTTTCGTTTCTTAGATACCTTCGTTCTACGTATCATGTAATTATTCATCTAATAAAAGATTAACATTCAACAAATTCTGCAGTTGCAATTTCTGTACAAAAAGTACTCAAATTTTAGGTTGAATCAGAGCGCCTAGCAGTAGAAATAAATGGCTTACAACGTGAAATTGTACAGCTACGGAATGCACTGAATGAGCACTTGAAAGGTTGAAAGCTTATTTATGACTCCTTTTTTTTGTTTTCCTACTATCATTTATTGGCTTGATGATAGGTTGGAATGATACGTAACCAAATTTCTCCTTGCCATATATGCATATAAATTAACTGGTAATCATTTGAAGTTCAATTTCACATGAATATTATTTTACCAATAAGGAATTAACGATGAAAAAGTTGACCGCTTTCTTATCAATAATTCCTTGGTTTAATCATAGAAGAAAACAATCTCTTCTGTTTTAGGTCGTTCAAATACGCTAATTAATGGTACTTTAGCACCTTCACAGCAACAAGATGGGCAAAGCCGTCTACAGCAATGGAAACAGGCGAATACAACAAATATGCAAGATTGCATCAGTGATAAGGTCAGTAAATTCTCTTAAGATCATCAAGGGGAAGATCACGGTAAACTCAAGATATGCTGCCACTACAGTCATATTAATTGTTGTGGTTCAGGTACCGTTTCCAACACTTTCTTATTTGGATGGAGTTTCATTACAACGAAAAATTGGTGTAGCGATTTTTTTATTCCAAAGAGCAGTATAGTTTGATGCCAATAGTAATTTTTAGATGTGTGCACCTTCATCAGATACGAATGTTTCGGGTCTCATTGCCGGCACACAGTTATTGACAATAGAAGGAAAAATTGATTGGAAAGTTGGTAATTTAGACTGGTCGCCACCACCATCCGGAACTGGAGACAAAGGCGAGAAATGAATCGTATTTTTTGAACTCGTTTTATTCTAGCTTTATTCTGCTGCGATAAAGTACGGTTAGTTTTAGCTGGAGTCAATGCTGCATATTCACCAGTGAACACTGATATTTATCATTAAACACTGATAGTTACAATTGGCTCTAGTGTTTTCTCGACTTGTCTACCGAGATAATTGATATACATGTTTGAAAGTATATCTTATACTTGTGTTCCATTTTCAAACACATTAATTTAGTAATGACAGTCTTGATTATTAAAATTCATTTTCAGCTGCCGATATTACCGACAAAGATGATCCAAGTAGCAATTCCGGTGAGAAGCAACACCAAGGAACCTCGTCATCAACTAATCAGTCTTGTAATGGTACTCCAACACCACAGCAATCTCAGACACAAGCGCAAGCAGCTCCAGTCGACGATGGGCCACAGGAATTTGTTCCGGGGAAGAAATGGGAATGGAGGGATCCAAATAAGGTAGATTTTTATGTTTGCTTCAAATAATTTAATAGATTGAAATCGAAAAACTTCAGTGCTGATCGATTTCCCTTGTTATACATTTGGGAGGAGCATTATTATCTCGATGGCATCTTTGATTTAGTGATTTCATTGATACCATGCATCATTTTCATTTTTTTCAGGTAGCGGAGGACCCAAATGCAACTCCAGGCACATGTAAACCAAATCCATTGCTGACAACTGGTTCCACTGCTCAACCTTTCTATTTATACAATAGTAATACGAATAACAGCTCACCACAAGGTAGTACTGCCACCAATGCGTCAAATGCTATAACAACAACGGCTAATTACTTAAATGATCTACAGACTATTAATAGGGTTAATTATTTTTGTGCTTTCATTTTTTATTGTTTACTATTTATGTTAATTCAAATATATGTTTCCATAGAATTGGATAGTGTTATTATTCGCATAGTAATAGAGTTAGAGAACTCTCAAATGAATAATCAATAATAACACATCACATAATATAGAATAACTGCGGTTTATACTCAGTTAAGATCGAGTGTGAGATTTCAAAATATGCAGTAATATTCGTCTTAATAATTTGAAATTACTCAGGCATTATGGGTCATTTGTGCTGTATTTATTTCATGGGGCATCTTTTCCAACTGTCTATTGTAGAATCCAGCTTTCCAGGTATATTTTATAGCAATTATCTTTTTTGTAGAGTCCAAGTGCTGGTTATCTAGGATGGAACAGTGGTACTGCTAACCCAGCTGCTTTTGCTACCGGCGATATATGGCCCACAGTGACATCAGGAAACGCTGTTGTGCGACAGTCTCGAGTTACATCTGGGCCAACGGGAGTTGGACCATTTGGACATGCAGCAGTACGAGGTGGGCCTGTAGGTACTACTGGACTCACTGTGGTGCCTTATCAGCGCTCCAGTTTAAGCCTATTTGGTCTCCAGCAGCCGCAGCAACATCAGTGGCTTTTCATACAGTTACATGGAGTGGTAAGTTAATTGTTTGTTGTAGTTATGTGACGTTTTCCTTCATAGCTTTTATGTTATCTCTTTCGGGGAAACGTCACTATTCATAATCATTATCCATACTTCGAATTCCGTACTGGATTCATCAACCTTCAATTTCAGAACGAAAAACAAGTGCAGATGTTATGTCAGAAAGTAGGCCAAGTAGTACATGCATTTTGTCCGCATGGCGCTCCATTTCTGTATGTTAAATTCATAGAACCTGCTGAAGAAATTATCCGGCGACTAAAGGCTGAAGCTCCATTTTGTAAGTAGCTTTTCATTATCTTTATTGAGATAATTCAATTTCAAGTTCAATAATTGATTACTTCAGAAGTTTTATGATTAACAGATTTAAGAAGGAAAAATTGTTTGATCAAGGGTAGTAATTCTGTTTTAGCTGAGTTGCTAAATTGGTCTGGAAGGTGGTAATATGTAAACTAAATCGTTTTTGCTGAATTTTATTGCGAACTATTTTTATTTTCTAACTAGTTCATCACGCTAAATGCGATACATTCCTTAATGTTTAATTTGGGCTATCCAATGAGGTCAAGTTTATCAACTTTAAAACTCAACTTTACTCAAAATTTTTTACAGTGCAAGTGAAAACTGTACCAGAATCAGAAATGGACCGCTTACTAAAACCACGCGCCACATTATCGTATAGTGGTCCTTTGGGACCGCCTGGAACAACAGCGGAACAGTGGATGCTTGGTACCGGTACAGTTACAGCTTTGCTACCTAACTATTCCAATAATACTGATGTACTACCACAACAATCCAATTTCCATGCATCTGATACAGCTAGCGATCTTACACGACCCTTTTGATGCGATGGAAAATGATATCTTTGGTCGATAAGACATACAACGGTAAGCAGTTTTGTAAAATAACGCACTTTAGTTACAATTACAATATTAGTTCCTGTCAGTTCTTGTGTTTTTTGTATTCCTTGGGATTTATTCATTGATGCATTATTTATCGCTGTGTGTTGCTTGTATGGAGTTCTGCAGTGTAGGATTCTAGCGTCTGTATTACTTCACTGATACGTTAATCACGTTCTCTATGTTAAGTTGGTACGATAACTGCGTTCTTTGGGAAGCTTGCACGAAGCGGATGTCAAAAATACATATGTAGTCTGTTACATTTTTCTGTCGTGTCTTCGCGTCTCATCCATTTCTAATCACTTTATAATTTTGGCTGCATTACACTAACCAATCTCATTTTTTAAAACCGTTTTTAAGGCATTGGTCATTGACTTGTTAGCGAAGTAATACACTCAATCATTCTTCTGTTGTCAGTATATGGATTAATGGTTTCCTATTCAATAAATCATGATGAGTGTGAAATATATGCGAATTAATGAGTTAATGGATTTGGTGCAAGAATATCGTTATGGGCTATTATATATTTTCGTACTTACAATATTCTTATAATTTTTATTCTGCTCGTCTATTCAGCTTTCTTTGAACAAAGGTCATTGTATTCAGGAATATTTCCATGCTCTCGATTTCTTGGAATATGTACAGATATGTATTATTGTTATGATTCGTATGCTTGCCTATTCTTTTCTTCCTAATCTTTAACAATTCCGTTGATTTTTGTATTCTTTAGGTCTCTATACTACCTACTGCTTATTTTTTATTGTAAATTTTAAATTCAGTTTACATGATGGAGTAATGATATAAATTATGCCAGTGACATTGTGGTAGATTGAAATATGAGTATAAATGGGAGGGAGGGAAGGATAGAAATAAATTGAGGGGAGAAAAAGGAGTATAAATCGAAGCATCTAAGATGAGATAAAATAATGAGGGATAGGAAAATCTAAGATATAGAATAATAGGATGAGATAAAATAAGGCAGATATGGAATGGAGATAATGAAGCATGATTGAAATTAGAATAGAATTTTGGGAGTGCGACGAAGCGGTAGCAAGAAATTGAACCGAAATGGTTTTGTTTGTATGAATTTTTTTATTCATTTTGTTTTTTTGTCTGCTTAGATCCTTTTATCTGCTCTGTGTAAGATACTCTAGTTATCTGGGCTGAAGTTCCATACTGTAAGCAGAAGGAGAACCTCTTTTTCCCTAGGAAAGCTGCGAATTCAGCCATTGTCTTCATGGCATAATATGAATTTGCTACCCTTGTTTGATCATTTTTTTTTTAATATCGCATTTTTATTCTATGTTGTGTAATTTATATTGATTTTTCAATATTTAAGAGTTATTTGCTTCAAAGATTATTCCATATCTGTACACATTGTGAAGTTTATCTTCCAATGTAGTGACATGTATGTGTTAATGTCGTTATCCTCCAGTATCTGTGATTTAGTTGCATAACGGTATTTTATAGTTGTTCTTAACTATCTTGAATTTGGGGTAATTTCCAAAGAAAAAACTGGAATCTTGGTCAATAAAAATTTAATTCCT
The DNA here is from genome assembly GCA_916381525.1 of Cercopithifilaria johnstoni. NCBI lineage: Eukaryota > Metazoa > Nematoda > Chromadorea > Rhabditida > Onchocercidae > Cercopithifilaria > Cercopithifilaria johnstoni. Next base: position 231,848 of record CAKAEH010000445.1, read on the forward strand.
GTTGATGTAGAGGATTCTTTGCTACTTCGCGATATTGAGATTTAATTTCTGTACCATGCAATGTATGGTGTGATTCAGAAAATGAGCTTTCTGATTAGGTTTTATTGTTGCAAAAGATCAAGTTTTCTCATCAAAGATGGATTTACTATTTCCAAATACCAAATATACATCAAACAATAACTTTGTTGGACGCTTTGTAGTCATAGCATGTATTTTTTTATACGGTGCTTTGGTTGGTTGCTTATCATCTGTTTTATTAATCTCGCAGTGATATTCATTGAGGTAAAATTCAGAAATGTTCCTAAAATGGGTCAGACTTCCGTTTCATGTACTGCGTCGAATGTTTTCCATATTTTTTTTTATTAATCTGCAATGGTGCATGTATGCAATGATGCAAACGACATGACTCAGCCATAGTCATGTCTGTCAATACATGAATTCAATTTGTGCAAACTTTGTCAGGGAAGTTGTCTTCAGTTTGCACTTTCAGTCAAAAAAAATTGGACGACTTTTGAAATTTTTACGTAATTCGTCATCAAAATTAATTGGCCTTGTGTTCGGCATTTTCTGAAAGGAGGGAGTTATACCTGAAAAATTTCTGCGCTGAAAAGGAAGAGAAGTTGGCTTAACTTTCCTGTGATCGAGCCATAAACGTTGGTTGTGTTGTTAACATGAATCGTTTTGGTACTGTCACAATACCGTGTTGTTGTGATGTTCTTGCTATCAAAATCAATTCCTGTTTAATAGTCTGGATCCGAAAATTGCGGTATTGCTTCCGCTTTACATTCTCAAGAGGAATTTTTTTCGTGTTGGGTTTTTTTCTATGTCTTGTTCAAGTTCTTTTTGAGAATTCCTTATCAGGTGTATTTGTTCATTCTAACCTATTACAGTATAGTCTTTTGCTTTTTCATATTGAACTTTGTTCATTTTCAATCTTTTGTGTTGTTAAAGTTCTTTGATAATTTCTAACCAGGTGTACTCATTTTTCTTTTTTATTGTGGTACAGATTTTTTTATCATGTTATACTACTGCTGTCATTGCGTATAGGCAATATTTAATCATTCTCTCTTCTCCCATCTTTTTTTTCATCTTATAATCAATCTATCTCAATCATCACATGTATGAATATCAGTGATGAAATTATCATTATTCTTTTACATTTCTTATTAAAACTGGAAAATTTTCATCAGAATCTTTTTATTTGTTGCAAAATCTATTTATTGATTATATTATATATCTTTCCATAACTATTTGTTTTTGTTAGTTTTTCTTACATTTTATTATCAGGTAGTCTGTGTTATATTATACATTTAAAACTGTCCAATCGTTATCCCAATTTCATCGATTTCCATTATCTTCCTGATTTCTACTATTTCGTCTGTACATAACATGCAATAATTAATTGGATGTCGCATTTTCTGTTCTGTACTTATTCCATATCAGAATTGAGAATGGACCGAATGAATCAAATATTTAATGCCACATAATGCATCTTGAATCAAATTCCGTTAATTCTATCTTTGTTTTTTCTTTGTTGTGTTCCATTATTCTTTTCATTGCGCGAGGTCTTCATATATATTTCGTATTTCCTTTTGATTTGTTAGAGCCCATTATGCTCAAATAAAAAAGAAGAGTTTGACTAGAGCTTCTTGAGTATGATTAGCAGTAATTATCACAGTGATGAAAGTAACAATCAAACGAAACCTATTTTAACTTTATTCATAAACATTTGAGTTATTTCGATGCAGAAATTGCTTGCCAAGTCTGGTATTAGAAAAATTTTCATATCAAAATTTGCTTTGTCATAATTATCTTATGTTTGAATTGTTATGACCGAAGCGCAATTTCTCATGGTGCAGTCATTATTTTGCACTTGATAACCTGATCTTCCTGGAAGTTAGTGCTGCAATTATTTCTTTCCCAACTGTTAAGCATCACGTTTTTATATGCTCGTTGCCACAATTACTAAAGCTATATAATAGATATTTTCAGCAGTCGCATTTGACTGGCATTGCGATATCTATATGCGCCTAAATTTGTATGCTTCTGATTCTTAATGCAGGTTAAATGCTTGTATAGTGGTTTTACAGCTATTTTGTTTACATTTTATTTATATATTCAAGTTTCACGTTTTCGTTTTCTAAAGTAATTGCTTCATTATAATATTCTTGTTCATAAATAATGGTCTTATTCGATTTTTGTTGCAATTTCCTAGATAAATATGACTAATTATGTAGTACAACTAATACACGACTAAATTTATACTTTCCATCCTTAAATTTTTCTTTCCGAGCTTTTAATAATCATTGCTGTGTGGAAATCTTGATATTTCCGTGTTTATATGCCACCAATCTATACAAGATCTTTGTCTGATATTTGTGTTTTTTCGAGGAGAAATTTGAACAGAATCTGTATTTTTGCTAACATTATCGTCGTTGTTGTTATATGGTTTACACGGTCACGAGTATTATTGTTTCTTATGAATATGGTTATTAACTTATAGAATTGTACTGATTAAATACAGCGTTGCTTGATTCATCTCTGAGAACCATGCGTCACTGTTGTTTCTATTTATCACACACTTAATAATTAGTGATTGGTTTTCAGTAATTTGTATTCACTATCATTTTTTGTACTTTTTCTCTTACTAAAGTGGCGTTTTGTTTCCTTGTTTCCTCGTCATTATTGTACTCTTATCATTTATCATTATTAAATTAACAACTTCCGTTGGGATAAGGTTATCAGCAATTTTGTTTGTTATCTTTTGTCTCTCCACATTGTTTTGACTTATTTTTATCGTGCATTCTTGCATAACTATCATTTCCGGTAACCTTGTTTCATTTTCATGATTATTGCCATTATAGCGATCATGTGATCGAAACCTTCAACTTTAGATTTTCGCCTTTATGTAATCTATATCTATTTATATATATATATGTATGTACATATATATACGTATATGAAATATATTCTGCATAAATATTTTGGTTTATTAATTGCAAAATATAAAGTGGGCTATAAGCAGTTGGTTATATAAATTAATCGAGGTTCGAAATGGATTAAGGTGATATTTCGGAATGGTATACTACACCGAAGATGGAAATGAGAGAAGGCAAAAGAAATAGTATTGTGGGAAATTATTTCAAAGAGCATGAGGACAGCCGAATTGTGAAGTGGCTCTGGGTTTGTAGGTGTGGTTCTGCGTGGAGAATAGGGGTAGGGACGTGATATTGCATATCGACCATAACCTGGTGATTTAATCGGAAATTAGAAGTTGTACTTGAAAGTTCGAAAGAGGTGGATGGGTCAGGTGGGAGTGATGGGGTATTGGGATCATGGAGGATGGAGATCGAAGAGTTTAGGGCGAACGATGAGGGTCATGAAGATGGGACAATAAGGGTTAGAAGAAAAGGATGGGACGACTTATTTTCGAATGTCCTGAAACTTGGAAGAAGTGCACTCTTGTGTTTGTGTAATCTTCCGATTTGGATATGTAAAGGTCTGAAGAGTGAAATGTTGGCGCTTTAACGCCAATATTTCACCCTCTAATTTCTGAAAATCTTTTAGAGGAAAAGAGAGAAAATAATATGCGTTGTTCGTATGGATTCGTAGGAAAATACTTCATAGATTTGTAAATATAGGAATTCTATTCTGAGATGGATAATGATGGCATGGACGACTTCTCCGACACTCTTGTCATCACTCCATTGTAAGTTCTTATTCATGATTGCTTTGTTCGAATTGACGGTATAGCAGATTCGGTGTCCTGCCGTTGTTTATTTCCAGCTTATGTATTTTCTAGCACATTGTATTTGCAGAGGATCTGGACAAGAAGTTGGTCGATCATGTCATTATTTGACTTTCAAAGGAAAGAAAATACTGGTGAGGTTTCGTTCACTCCGTTTTTTCCTGATTTCAATGTTTATTAACATCATCTGTTAATACGCCCATTCAGTGAAATCATATGAGTGGAATCAGTAAAACTTTTCAATGAAAAATTCATTTCGTTTTTAGCTAGATTGTGGCATACATCCGGGTATGAGCGGAGTGGACGCACTCCCTTTTGTCGATTTCGTAGATTGTGAGGAGCTGGATCTATTGCTAGTGACACATTTTCACCTGGATCATTGTGGTGCTTTACCATGGTTGCTCGAAAAGACGGCATTCCGTGGTCGATGTTTCATGACACATGCAACAAAAGCCATTTACCGTATGTCTATTGGTGACTATCTGAAAGTTTCGAAATACGGTGGTTCAAGTAGTAACCGAATGCTTTATAACGAAGAAGATCTGGAAAAAAGTATGGAGAAAGTTGAGGTCAAGAATATTCATAACCAATTCTAGTTTTGTTTATATATCAGTTCTACTTTTCTTTGAGTAGAGCTAAAATATAAGGATTTTCGTGCTAGAATTTACTGTCAGTCTTCCTACTTATTTTTCATCTTGCTTGAGAAGTTTTCCGTGTATGAGAACCTAAGTTTTTTTGATTATCGGCTTTAGACTTTCCTTGTCTACTCTTTGAAAACGCAAACCTACTGATTTAATTCACTTCATTGCGAGCAATCTAGTAATTTGGTTAGTATTATCTCAGTGCCAACAAATGCCAATTTTATGCATTTTTCTATTTAGGTAATTGATTTTCACGAACAGAAAGAGGTGAATGGTATTAAATTCTGGTGTCATGTTGCGGGCCATGTTTTGGGTGCGTGTATGTTCATGATTGAAATTGCTGGCGTTAGGATATTGTACACAGGAGATTTTTCAAGACTCGAGGATCGTCATTTGTGCGCTGCTGAATTGCCTACTGTGTCACCGGATGTTTTGATTTGTGAATCAACGTATGGGACACAAATTCATGAAAGCCGGGATGAAAGGGAAAAAAGGTACAAAATTTAGAATATATATCATGGTTGAAGTTCAGATAGTAATCCTCTCCTAATATTATTTCAAAGTGGATCTAAAATCATGATTTATTCATACAAAAGAAAGGAAGATTTAGTAGGTTTTGAAAATAATGAATATAGAAGGTTTAATGTAAAGATAGGTTCCAGCCATCTTAATCATACAGCATTGATCGTTTTCAGGTTTACAAGTATTGTTCATGAAATTGTTGTACGAGGTGGACGCTGTCTCATTCCTGCATTTGCTCTCGGACGAGCTCAAGAGTTGCTTCTTATTTTAGATGAGTATTGGGAGGCTCATCCTGAACTGCAAGATATTCCAGTATATTGTTAGTTCAAAATTATTTTTTTCAGTTTGCAAAGAAAGTTCCAATTCACAAAGCATGAAGATTTTGATGAATTTAATCAGTACAGGTGGCAAGTAATGTATAACTATTTCTGTTGTATGGAGTTTTGATATATGCTACTAATATGCTGATTTGATTGCACTTAGCATTCTGGTTTTCAGCAAAAGTGAATACAATTCTTGTAATTGCTGATACTATAAATTGCTAGATTAATAAAGACTTCTTGTAATTATTGATGTTATAAATTGCTAGATGAGGTCACAAGCGTCAAAAATCTAAGGCATTTGTGTAATCTGGATAAGACATTTGCATAATTTCATATTTTCTAGAATAAGCCTGTTCTTTGTCGGTCGAAGCGTCCTTCGTTGAGTTTAACAAATCCATAATGAATAGATTGACCTTTTTTGATAGTAAATAATGTTTTTTTTTTTTTTTTTTTTTTTTACCATGGCGTTAGGATTCATATTATCTATCACATTGTATTTCATCTGTCTTTACTCTGATAAAGAATGCTCCAAACAATACTGCACTCATTTAATTTTAGATGCAAGTTCTCTGGCGAAAAAATGTATGGCTGTATATCAAACATTTGTGAGTGGAATGAATAGTCGTATACAGAAACAAATAGCACTGAATAATCCATTCGTTTTTAAACATGTTTCCAATTTAAAGGTATGATTACTTACTATCAGACGATGATTTTCTTACTATGGTGTCAGTGATCTGTCAGTGATTTAGTGGAATTTCTGCTAAATATTCCGTTTGCTGTCTCGATACAAGAAATTTTATCACACTTTGAAATGAGCAGTGTAATGAATTCTGACCTGAAGTATTTATTCAGTTGTCGAGATTCCAAAATTTTATTCATCAAAGACTTTTAAAAATCAATCCAATTTGCAGAGTATCGATCATTTTGAAGATGTGGGTCCATGTGTTGTGCTTGCTTCCCCGGGTATGTTGCAGAATGGTCTCAGCAGAGAGCTTTTCGAGAATTGGTGCACAGATTCTAAAAATGGTTGTATTATAGCCGGTTATTGTGTCGAGGGAACCCTTGCTAAGGTTTGCATATTCTCACAATATTTCATAGAATTCACGTTGTTTTCAGCATTATATTGTAATGTTTCCCAAGCTCTATAAAAGCATAATTGCAACGCTGCATGATTAATGGAAGTTTGAAAAGGCTTGGAACCATCGAATTTAGAGTTAGTCTTCAATTGATATGGCGAACCGCAAATACCTGAATTATTTATGCGCAAAATTGCGATGCTAAATCTTAATTATCTATTGCGGGAGGAAATTTAAAACATGCAGAATCACCGGAATTATCATAGAACCTTGAGATCTAAAACACTTCATTTTACTTTAAAATATTTAAATTGTGACAACGGCAGAATTCATAGTTATGTCGTATTTCCTTTAATACTTCCCGTAAACTTTTACATGTCTCATTTGTTAAATTGAATCAATGAGATGTATTTCTGTTTTGCAAGCGATAAAAAATGCAAAGAGCTTTTTATTTTTTAATAAAATCACTTTTGGGTGTTATTTATTTCCAGCATATCTTATCGGAGCCAGAAGAAATTGTTGCAATGAACGGACAGAAATTAGCTATGCGGTTACAGGTCATTTCTTATGATTTTTTGAAAGCAATCATTGTTTCGTAGCTTTTCCAAGTGTTCATAAACTCAATAACTTAATTCTAATATTTTCAAAGGCCGCGAATATCAAAATATGATCGTACAAAAATGTTTTTTGCTGATTACTTTTTCCTTTGTTACTAACGATAGAAAATAAAAATAGGCATAGTACTGTAAGGATCTTCATGGTGCAGTAAAAAACGATATGTCAAAATAACATAAAAAGGCTTTTTTATATAAGAGTTTCAGAATATGCGCTTTCATTTTCAAATATGCTTTTTGTCGAGAAACCTGATGAACTATAACTCCTAGGTCGTTTCAGGTCGCTTATATTAGTTTCTCGGCACATACAGACTATACCCAAACATCGGATTTCATTCGTGCTCTTCGTCCGCCGCATCTTGTATTGGTACATGGGGAAATGAATGAAATGAATCGTTTGAAAGCAGCAATCATAAGGCAATATGAAGATGAATCCGATTTTCACATTGAGGTAAGCTTCAAAATCACACGATCAAAAAACTCATGTTTTTTTAATGAAAGGATTACTAACGGAAACATTACCAATGTGATTGAAGACATTCTTTGGAGTTTAGCTTGTACTTGTTTTAAACTGGAACCCTGTAATTACTCCTTACAAAACAGGATATAGTCAAAACACAAAGGATACATTTCTGAAACTATTAAGATTTTATTTAAGTGGGATTTAGGACAAAATTTTATAGAGATTTTTGCTTTGATTTGGATCTTCTTATATTTACTTTGACTATAGAAATTTCAATAAACTATGATTTTGTTACTTTGCAGGTATATAATCCTCGAAATACTGAATCAGTTGAATTACACTTCAGAGGAGAAAAAACTGCGAAGGTGCACGTTGTGAATTCATTTTTCAAGTGAAATGCTCATTTTACAAATATAGTTCTATGTCTTAGTCGAAAATTTTTAGAGAGATATTGTTTTCAAAACTGTTTAACATCACACTTTAAATCATTCTAATTTAACTGAAAATTTTAAATTATTTAACGGCAAATTTTTTATTTATTTGTCTGTATATTTTAAATATAAATGCTACTAGTTATGTTGAAAAATAATGCTCAATAAATACAAAACAATATTTTCGATTAAATTGAAGGTTGTTGGAAAAATGGCGATGACGGCACCAGGAGATGGACGAGTTCTGAGCGGTGTCTTGATTCGACGAAATTTTAATTATCATTTGATGCATGCAGATGATCTCAGCGGTATGTTTTGCACCATTTTTCCTTTCTAAATATTAGTCCATGGTATTGGAGTTTTAAAATTTTGTATAGAAGGAGCGGAGAGGGGAATACTGTCAAGCTACAATCCGTTGACTATTCTCTGATGGATGTCCATCATGATTTTTGAAACAGATTTGGCGCTGACACAGGCTGCTTTATTTGCAGTTACTTCGCAAACTTTTACATCAACGTTTTTAATATGATTTTTTTTACATAATAGCATGCAAAATTTCTGGGTTTTATTGCGCTGGATTTTTTATATTTGCAGCATATACGGATTTGTCAAATAGTATCTTAACACAACGAGAGAGTGTATTCTACAGTGGTACAATTGCACTGCTGCTTCATAATTTACAACAAGTGGCTGGTGATGTGAGCTGTGATGAAATTGACTCCAAAGATACTTCTGATCCGACCCATATAATTAAATTATTTGACGTTAGTACATTTTACTATATGATAAATTATGGGAATTTGGAAGTATTTAACCAAGATTTGCTAATATGTTTTTCTCATAAACATCATGAGATTAATGCATCCTAGCGGAAGGCATGATAATTTTTGCAAAAACGAATGCATTGCCATATAGATCTTATGTTTACTTCTAAATTCCCATAATTCCATTTAGTTAATCTGAGAAGAAAAGCGATGTTTTCCAACTTTTTTGCTTTCATATCTATTTCCCAGCCAGCAAACTAAATTTCTGATGAGAAGTAGACAGAAATTCTTACAACTGCCTTATCATTTGCTTATTATGATACAATAATTTCCTTTCCATTAACTTACTGTGATACAGTAATGAGTATATTTTAAATAGGAACGGATTCGTGTGTTAGTTTATTACTCGCAACATGTAGCTATTATTGAGTGGACATCGAATCCGGTAAGCGATATGTTCGCTGATGCAACTTTGGCCGCAATTTTGCACGCACAGACAAATCCGGTCCCTGATAAAAGTAGGTTTATGAGTTTGCTTTTCTTGATTATATCATCTTTGTAATGCGAGTGTTCTTTGTTGATGAAAATTTTTTGCCAATAGGAAACTATTACTGCGTCTAACAAACGGACAAGTTAAAGAAATCCAGAACTGGATGTCTTTGTGGTTTTAAGTTTTCGATATGGTCAAAGTTTATTTAATACATTCATTCAGATTTGTAGGGGGAGAACTATCATTCCTAATTTTTGGTATTCTTTCATTTTTACATTTCAGATCTTTCAAAATGGAACGCAAAACCCAATGAAATGGAATGTTTGGTGAAGACATTGACTGAACTTTGTGGTGATCAAGCGATCATCCGAAAAACTGCGAATGCAATTGAATTGGAAGTAGATGGGAAGGAAGCTAAAATAGATCTGGATACAATGCACATTTCATGTACCGATCAGCTGTTGCATCATTTGATCTCTTCCGTATGCCAGAAAATGATGAATTCCCTGTTGCCTGTCTGCACCTTGACAGTCGTGAAATAGTCATTAGTTGAGAAGTATGAATTAATGAAAAGTGTCTGTGATTAGTGAGAGGAAGAAATGGGCCATGATTAATTTCCAAATTGCAATGAGGAATTGAATGTTGCCGTTGATCGTTAAGGACAAAGAATGTTTATTGAAATTGTTCACTTGTATTACATCTCGCTTCGTTAATAAAATTTGCTTGATTTTGTTCGGATCAATCAATTGTTACAACAAAAGCTAATAGCACACTAATCCCGTTTATACTTTTTATCTTAATCGTCTTTCGTACCCAGATATATAAAGTTATAAAAGTGACTTGCTGATTTACATTCAGAATATGTTCTGAATGCTTCTATGTTTCAAATCACTTAGAAGCAACACTTTCCAATCTCACATTAAAGAAATAATTCTATTAGACATTGATCTCAAGAACGAAAATGTGGGTGAATAGCTGAATAATGCTAAGAATATAATATTGAGATTATGTCCTGGCAGGGATCTTCTTGTGATCATAAACTAATAACTAATCTTAATTTATTTCAAGACTCTCAGAGCATCATCAGGCTCTAATCCTTTCGATGTTTAGCTGAACACATAGGAGTAACTGATTGTTATCAATGATAACGTTGTTTATTTTGCAGCGTTTATTGAGAAAGCAGCTGTTTGGATTTTTAAACGTGCAAAGATTTCGGAGATAAGAGACACGACTAAAATTTCATTACTGATGGGTTTCTTTATGTTTTGCTGGTTGGAGGATTGAATTGATGCCTTTTATCGTAGTCGTTATCATTGCCATAATTATTCACAGTGATGAATATTTTCGTTGTAAATCTAATTATGATTTAACTATTCCCTTCTTGTTACTATGTCACTATATGAGAGAGGAAGTATTCAATGCAATATTAAAACTCATTTTAGCATAAGCATTGAGCTCCATATAAAAACCCCAAAAGTCCAGTTCCCTGATTTTTCTTGAGAAGAATTTGAAGAAGCATTAGATATAGATTATATCAGTGGCTACTGAATAACTCTAAAAGACTTCTATCTAATAAGATTTTGTGATTTCCACTTCATTTGATGCTATTGTTTATTTGTTTTCTAAGAAAGTTTTTTCTAAGAAAGTTCTTGCATATTTCACATTCTCTTAATTTCTGGAAAAAGCTGAAGTTTCGATAATTTATAATCTTTTTGTTAGAGTGGTTAAAAATTGATTAATGTATATGTGTGTTGTATGGAGCATGGCTTCAACTGGTATTTTAGCATCGAAGATGCTTCCGAATTTTGAAAGGTTTATAAAAGGCTGAATAAACATAACATCTCTTTTTCTTAATCAATTAGCGAGGAAAAAAGAGAATTGGGAAAGAAATAGATTTCTCGTTTGAAAAACCTAAAATGGGAAGCGATCTAATAATAACATGGCGCTGTTCGTTACTTCAGTTTCGATCATTTTCTTAATGCGATAATGCGATTTTACATATTTGAAGTCCTATTATTGTGCGGAGCGGATCGATTGTTCCACGTAAATTTTTGTAAAATTTGAAAGCTAAGAGGAAAGAAATTTTCCCACATTCACCATCAAATGTATTATTTTGAAATATATAATCTTTCAGTTATAATCGAATCAATCATTCATTCATTACAGGGAGGTTTCAACAATAAGTTGATTTAATAAAATATACCTTTATCCTATGACATGTATAGTTATTGTTGAATCATTTATTTCAAAATATTCTATTGAAGAAATGTTGAAAATATGTTCTTCCAGACATCTCTTTCTTAATCAATAAGATGGAATTGTCCATTCTAAATTTATGTGAAAAAAAATTGTTCATTTTTAGCGAAGAAATTATTCATACATTAATAATTATATTATTATTATGCAACACTCTTTTGTCCTATTTTATACAAATAGTCGTAATTTGTCTTCAAGATGAGAGTATTGTGTGATAGAGAGGTTGTTATGTTGTATGATATAACGTATATATATATCCTTTCTATTGATAATATTTTTCTTTCATTCTTTCTATTTCTTTTTATTCGAAAAAATTGCCTTCGATCGTAATGTGAAGAAAAATTTCGGTGCTATACATTATTTACTAATTTTTCTACCATCGTAAAAATCACTTGAAAGAATTGACATTTTAATTTCAAATTTAATCTCACGTATCACGTATCACCTCGCATTGGGAATAGTTAATGTTGCTAACCAGTGATGATATTCGATAAATATTAACCAAGTAAACGATGAATTCTGGTTATTTGACTCCGTCCTGTTTCTTGATTTCTTCATAGCGTATTTTTCCAGTGATCAGTATTATAAGAGCGTGTAGCGGAAAAACGGAACTACCATGGAACATAAAATTTTCACATAGACGCTGTTAATTTCAGGTCTGTGAACTTCGATTCCCCTTTGTTAATATTGTTGATTTCTCATTGGTTGATGGGAATTGTGACGTGTTTTTGGTGGAAAATTGTGGCGTGTTTTAGACTGCTTTTGATGTGACCAGATGTTTGTTAGAACATTGAATATCTGAGTAGTCTATACCTTTCTATTCATATTTATCATAGGGCTACCACCTCTGTGACATATTAAAAAATAGACTTTAGCTTTGCCTTCATATAAATGCTTTTCCACTAAATTATCATTGCTTAGTTACATCTTATATCTTAACTTTTTTCCTTTCTTTCCCTTTTAACCCTTAGCGCTTCTTTTGTTTTATCATATTAACAGCAATCAAGAAAGATCTACATGTTTTGGTTTCTCTGTATCTTTCACTATGTTCATATCATTAATTAGATTTCGGAAAAGATACAAGACTAAAAAAAAGAACGAAGAGCACATTTTTTTTTAAAGAGCGCACTGCAAGTGATACCATCTAACTTGCGATACCTCAATCGTTTTGGGAAAAATGTCGAGGAATATTTGAAATGGAGAAGATAATCTGTTTTGTTTTATTATCCTTCGTTCTGTCAATCTCTATTGGTTTAGAATGGCTGTAATGTGATATATATGTGGAGTGGTTGATTTCAGTTAAACAAACTCGACAAAGCATTCCGCTAACTAACTGTTACAATGAACCTGCTAAGAAGCCGATTTCACTACTCAATTTGATTGTATATTTTTGCCGAGAAGTTAGTTTGGGTTTGGGTGTTTTTTGCTAAAAATTACATTTTTACCACTGACAGGGACCATGCTATTGTATTATTGTTGACCATTTTACGATTTATTAATTGCTCCATCTCAATAGTTATTAGCAACAATATATAGTAGTTACGAGCTAATAGCTTCACTGACCTAGATAGTACGACGTAACAGAATCCTTAAGAGATCAATGGATTACTTTCGTGACATCATTTGCTTACAAAGTTTCCATAGTGTTTTCTGTACGCTATGGAAGTAAGGAATTAACTAAAGGTTATAGAAAATTAATGGCAGACACATGAGTTTTCTGTAACCTTTAGTTAATTCCTTTTAGAGTGCTCTGTGTAAGAGAAATTTCGTCTTCACTTGCTTTTTATATTTTTATCAGAAAATGAGGCCCAAAGTCGAAATATCTAGTTTAAATCGATACTCAAGTATAAAATTGCCGTAACCAATGACAGTTTCAGTTTTATGACTCCTAGTCTCACTTCTTCTAACATATCACAATACACTCATTTGAATCTTAATATTTAACGAGCACATTGAATAGGATTGGAAGATGTATAACCTTTCTGAAAAAATCAAAATATGATGCTAATACAAATTAACCTGATTATTAACTAATAGTGAGCTCACGCTAAGGATTATAACACCTAGAATTACTCGTTTGTAAGTTAGGACATTATTACTATTTTGGGTTATAACTTAGCCACTGCTATTATAATATCATATTTAACAGATATCACTGCAATAGATGTATTATAAAGATGCTCAAATTTCTATAGGTTGAGTAGTAATGGTGAGATGTCGAGCAAAATGGGCACTGTCATTGCTGTTACTTGCTTGGGTTATAACTGTTGGCTATATCGCTTATCACAGCTATAACAATTCTTTATTGAATTCGTTTGCATCAATTTCCGCACCTGGAACTTACGCTGATAGTGTTTTGCGAGAGGTAAACATTTTAATGTGGTTGTATTCGATTCTTATGCTATATTCCAATTGAAAAGGTTAAAGGCTGTTACATTGATTGAATTTAGAAAGAGTGAAATGGCAATTTGTGATGTTTCCATTAATATTTCTGAAAAATTTAAGCAGCTTTTATCAAAAGTTTTCTGTGTCGAACCAAAATTAATTCTGTGTCGCAACTGTGAAAGGAAAGAAAAACATTTATGATGTAGATCTGAAATGAGGAGTATCTGCTTTCTTTTATCAAAAATTTTTTGTGTATAGACTATTAGTATGGAAGTACTGCGAGTGACGTTTGGTTCCATACTTTCCGTAATGTTTGGTATTTCTTCGTGAAAGTCAAAGTAAATATAGCGGTTTCATTGGGAAACAATTTCTATTTCTGGAGATGTAAAAAACAATATGGTCATGAAAACAAATTATCTTCTTCTAGAAATTTCGGCAATCTTTTGAAAAATCTATTGCTAAAAGAAATGAACCGAAAAATGCTATTATTTACTCGAAACCAGAAAAAACTCTGAGTTGGAAGGACTTTGACCATGAAGCTTTTTTGAGAAAAGGCAGTTTACATCCAGGTGAAGACAGGTAATTCCTTTTTTGTGGTATTTATGTTCTATAAAACAAATAGCTTTGCGAAATATGAATATGAAGGAATTCATGTTTATATTTCATTAAATAAAAAAGCTATAATGATTCATCACACGGATTATTTTAAATAAGTGTTTGTTCAGCCTGTAAAGGACTTGAATGAAGGTTTGTTACGAAGAGATAAAAATTCATCAATGTATGAGTTTCATTATTTCATAGATGTTAAAAGAATGAATTAAGGAATTCCTTATTCAAATTGCTTGACGTTTGCGGTTACCACTGCTCTTTTGGCAGTTTTGGGAGTAATTCGCTACAAGCGAAGAAAAACAATTGGCATGAAATATGTGCCACAAGGATTGAACTCTCTAATGGAGCAAAACTTCTCAAATCGTATAATTTTCAAACAAACAATAGTAATATTGCTGATGAATTATGGTTTAGATACGCTGCAAATAAATTCAATCAAGCTGCCAGTGATGCTACAAGATGGGATCGCGATATTATCGACTCCCGGGAAGCAAGGTAAACTGGAAATTCTTACCCGATATCCTTATTCGAAGTAATTTATTTACGGATGTTAATTTGATACGAAATATTAGATGTTATAAAGGGAAACTATGTATCTGGATTCTGTAAAAGAATTGGAGAACTATTTAGGTGAAAATTAGAATATGAATCGATTTTCTTTTCCACTTTTTATCTTGAAAATCCATGAAGGAAATGAGATAAATGCATGGGTCGGCGGTTTCTAAAATTGGTGCGAAGCAGCTTTTTATTGTAGTGAATATAATAAATTGGTGAAATTAAATCTATATTTCAGTTGCGGCACTGTAATATACGATATAGAAACTCTACCATCAACTTCGGTTATAATCACTTATCATAATGAAGCACGATCGACATTACTGCGTACTGTGGTCAGTGCATTTCTTCGTTCGCCACCGCAATTACTTCACGAAATTATTCTTGTTGATGACTTTTCAGATGACAGTAAGTCTGTTAATTCAAATGAATTTCCAGCAGAACAGGATTTTCTATTCTTCTTAATTTTTCTAGCGTGAGAATACGAATCATGACAGGTGATTGTGACGATAGGGAAGCAGCGGTAGATAGTTCACTATGAATTGTAAAACTAAAACGGCTGACATTATGAATTTTCATGATTGTTTCGGTATCAGGATATTAGGAGTTTAACAAACTGTTTGAAATTGGAAAGTTTTAAATGACATCTTTTATTATTTTGAATCTTAAAATTTGAATAGTTTAAACTAAATCTCAAGGAGTGCAGAACTTTGGTAATAAAAAGGGTATAGGCAATTGTCCTTTTTCGTCTCCTGACAATATAAATAAGCTTGCAAAGGAAATGTCGATAAGAAAGTCCAAGATATAATCATATGGTTAATCTTAGACCAGGTATCATATAATTTGAATTCAAATTTATTAAGAACTGTATTTTAAATTCCTACGCCCAAATTATCTTATAAAATATACTTTTGCAAACTTGTTTAGTTACGATTGGAACAGATTTGCTGTCAATAGAAAACGTAGTTGTTATAAGGAATACAAAACGTGAAGGTTTGTTTGAAATTTTTCGAAATCGAAAATTTGACTTTACATTTTGGAAGATCATACTACAGCACTGAAAAAGAAATTTTTTGCCAACTCTAAATAAAGCATTTATTAGGAAACTGCTATTATAAACAATGGATGTTTAAAAATCTGAGATTATGTTTGAAACTGGGGAGTTTTAAAAGGCATCTTTTGTTATTTTGAATTCTAAAATTTGAGTAGTTTAAATTAAGTCTCAAAAGAGTGCAAAACTTTGGTAATAAAGCCGACATAGGCAATTCTCCTTTTTTCGAGTCAGCATTGTATTTCGTCAATAAATTGAAGGTCTAATAAGATCCCGTGTGAAGGGAGCAGCATTGGCACGTGCCCCAGTGCTTACTTTCTTGGACAGTCATTGTGAATGTAATGTAAACTGGTTGGAACCACTGCTTGCACGAGTTAAAGAAAATCATCAAGCTGTCGTTGCTCCCGTTATTGATGTTATTGACAGAGATACATTCAAATATATCGCTGCTAGCGCTGATTTGAGAGGAGGTCTTACTTTTTTTTAATCAGAAATGAGACGCATGTCAGCATCAAAAAATTGTTAAATACTTTAAACGTTTTGATTTTCATAGAGTTTAAATCCACTTCTCATCTTGCCTAGGATTTGAATGGAATCTCGTCTTTAAATGGGAATATTTGACGGGTAAGTTACGAGATCAGCGACATGCACGACCTACAGCACCGATAAGGTCGGTTCTTATTTCTTTAATTCTACTTTTATTTTTCCACGTAAAATCATCTACCAAAGAAAAGATAGGGCTCTTTTTTCCGGCATTTTTTCCCAGATTAATTATGGATTTATGAATTAATATTGCATAGACCTTTATTCTTTAAATATCTCCAGCTTTGTTTTTTAGATAGAACCTAAACAATGTTGGGTAGTTCAGATTCTCATTTTCTCATATATATCTGGCTGGTCATTTTTTACAAGTTATTTCATACTAATTTTAGGACGCCAGTAATAGCTGGAGGCTTATTTATGATCCAGAAAGATTGGTTCGAAAAACTAGGCACATACGATGAAGAAATGGATATTTGGGGTGGCGAAAATCTTGGTTATTTATTCATTCGAATTTCTCATTGTTTAAATTTTTTTAGATTCCAGAATTGTAAAGGGTAATCTGGAACAAAAATCCAACAAGATGATATGAGGATTTAAGCCTTGTCTGGTCCTACTCGATGAGTGTCCTCGATAACATTGATAACTCTCAGGGTCAAAATCTGGAATTAATAAGATAAAGAAATCGAAAAATGTTTGGTTTCGAATTTTCCCTGCAGGTGTTGTGCCATTTCTCTGTGATATCGAGGACAATATCTATTTTCGATTCTGAGAGTTACCAATATCAATGCAGTGAGATTTAACAATCATAGTTGTTTTACTCATGAATAAATAGTAAAATAAAAACTTTTACTTCATTACTATTTTTTTTTATTTATTCAACTCTCTTAGGTTTAATTTGATGAGTTTATTCTCCTGTGATTATATATCTATGCAGAACTATCATTTCGAGTGTGGGTGTGTGGTGGGTCACTGGAAATTATTCCCTGCAGTCGGGTTGGTCACGTGTTTCGGAAGCAACATCCGTATACTTTCCCTGGTGGCAGTGGCAATGTTTTCCAAAAGTGAGCTTTCACTTTTTTTTTCATTTATAATTTTTTATGCTTAAATTCATGAGTTACAAAGTTGTTTCCTTACTTTGCTTGTCTTGACACGTCGATATTTATGGCCACCTCACATCGAGACCGGTATTCTGAAGATCAAGATCATAAGTTTATTTTTTTAGAAATACAAGGCGAGTCGCTGAAGTATGGCTAGGCGATTATAAGTATCTTTATCTGAGAAAAGTACCGTCAGCTCGATATGTTAATTTTGGCGAGTAAGTGCTTTTATTATACCATTCATATTTTAATTCGAAATTTAATATTTTACGGTGACCATTTCACGTCATTATTTTTGCTCCAGCATCGCGGCAAGATTGGATTTAAAGAAAAGATTGCAGTGCAAGGATTTCGATTGGTATTTGAAAGAGATTTATCCGGAGTTGACGTGCGTTTTCGTACTGTTTTCCTGTTTATTTTCCGTGAAGCTTTTCTAACTGTAAACATAATTAAAGGTCCAAGTTCTAAAGGTCCAAGTTCCTTCAAACAGACATTGAATGTATTTATCTATTTTTATCTTTAAAATGATTTAGCAACATAAGTTAAAAAGCAATAAGAATAACGGTTATTTAGTTCCATTCTGGATGAAGTATCTGTTTAAGGCGGAAATATGAATTAATGAAAGTACAGAAGAGTACTTCGTCATTTATTTGGAACTGGAAATAATTTGTTAAGCAGTTAAGAAGTAAAGTTTTTCAAAATGTTATTTAGAATTCCCTCTAAAGAGCAAGGACGATATCTGACATTCAGACAAGGAAAACTTTGTATTGACTCTTTGGGTAAACAGACAGTTTTATCTTCCGTCGGTATCTACCGCTGTCATGGTACCGGAGGAAATCAGGTATGATTTTAGTAAAAATCAAGATTTGCTTATTTGGAAGTGACAGGAATGTTTGAAATTTTAAGCTTTTGCTGAATTAGGATCATTACAGACCTAAATGCTGAGATTTACTATATATTTTTGTGTTCTTTCATGTTACACGATTTTTTTTGGACTCAAAGGCACACCAGAGCGGTTGCAGAATGTCTGCATTCTCAGTGGTAGTAGAACTCATTCATGTAGCAAGCAAAACTGACTTTTTTGCGTTGTTTCCAAAGAAATCCTGTGCTACTCTGATTGCCTCATCTATCTACCTATATGCAGAAATGAAATAAGGCTCAAAAGTTACATATCGTTTTTTTCTCAATTTGTGACTCTGGTAACATATACTGAACTAACTTCTTGTCCAAGTATCAATTATAGGAATGGGTATTAAATGAGAAACTTGGTATTTTAAAGAGCCCATATTCAAACTTGTGCATAACGGATGATGAAAATGGAAAGCTTATTCTACATCATTGCAACATGGTTAATGTTTTTCTACATATTATCAAAACTCTTCATAATTTTATCTTATTCAGGAACGTTAGTGCCAAGTCATTTAAAATCATTTATATTCTTTGATGTGTTGGTATTTCATTTGATAATACAGAAAAGTTTTCTATAGCAAACAATATATTGAAGTAATTGTTACAGACTAGAGGAAGGTGGATTTTGGATGAAATAAACGGAAGACTGCTCAAAAACGATCATTGTACAGCTTTGCTGTTGTCAAGTTCTCATGACCGAGATAATGTTTTAGTGTTAATGCCATGTGATGTTACCGATGAACGACAACGTTGGATATTTGAGAGGCCTCCAGCATTTTGATTTCATGTTTGTGCGAATTTTGCGACAGAATTTTTTGTGAAAACTTTTATTTTAATAATTTGTTTTTAAATTCTAAATTTGCTTAATTTGAGCTTTAAAATAAGGTGCTATCTTCCCCTTCTTTGCTTTTGTTTGAAATTGGTATCTGAATGACCAGTGAATAACAGTATATGGTTTTAAGCTTCTTGTTTCTGTTGTTAATTCTCAAATCTCATTGAAACTTTCAATCCACCGCAATGTTTAGGCTTTCATCAATCTGAACCACTTAGTCTTTACTGTCAGCATGTTCAGGTGTCTTATAATTTATATGATCTTATAATTCGCTGCACTCAAACACAGTTCAATCGCTGTAACTCATATATCGTCTTAAAGTTCCTATGTTTTATGCACATTTTTTTAGGAAACGGGATATCTAATTTCTTCGAATGTTACGTGTTACTTTTAATTCAAGAATTTTCCATCTGTTCATGTGTTCTTCTGCAGAGCTAACTTCAAAGGGCTGTGCGGAGGATGTGTAATTTCATGAGAACTTCGTATTTCTTAATTTATTTAATTTGTGTAATTAATTTTTTAGAAGCTCTGACTTATGCAGCAGAGAATTATGAATAGTGGATTATATCATATTGTTTCTTTGGTATTCTGTTATTTCATTTCTCTTTGAAAAGTGAGTGTTTTGCCGATTATATGCTTTTTTTAATAAGTTTTACTGAGCTTTAAGTCATGTGAACCTTTAGTTTTTGCTCGTATATATCACTTCCTTTGTATTTTCTTTGATCAGATATATTTTAGTTTGCTTCTTTTCTAGTCTTATACTTATTAGCTTTTTACAATGTATTCTTTATAGCTAATTTCATATTGTTTATATACTACGTCACATCATGCGTTGCTGTGCTAATTTAGGGAATGAATTTTGAAACTTTGCTTTGGAATTAACCTAAGACAATTTATTTCTGTTGAATTGCTTGGCTTTATAGATAGGTTAGTAAATGCCCTAGTGAATCATATCTATACGCAAAATCAAGGCACTATGAAGTAAAGCAAGTATGGAAGTTTAGGCACATATCTAAAAGCCAATTTTAATTGATCTATGGCCGTTGCATAGGAGAATGAAAATGTGTTTTCCAAAATTATGATCATTATTATGCGGCAATCTCAAATTGATTTTTACAAAAGAAAGAATATTTTTCTTAGTAAATCCCACGTAGTTATATAATATAATATAATATAATATATATATATATATATATAAGAGATGGTTTCGTTGCAATTTGAAATAGAAATGATAAAATTTTCGTTCATTGAGGATCATTGTTTCTGTATTCTCATAAATATTATTGAATGTCGCATTACCGTAATAAGTTTTGCAGTGATACATTGTTGCGGTTACTCAAGTGAAGGTAATATTTTTTGATTAAGAGCTGACATAATAAGGTAATCCATTGTCATCTAACTTATGTCTTCATTTACTAATTGCTATTCTATAGAAAGATCCTTAGGATCTCCCATAATTTAACTCGCTTAAAATAAGATGAAGATTATGATGATTCTCTGGATTTGGGATTTGTAAAACGCATCAAAAAATTATGTTGCGAAGTAATAGGTAGTATTCGCATAGGAAAATGTCCTAAATTGACAAATATCACTTTAACGAACTAGGCATTAATTAATTACTTCCTTGTTTGTCTGTTATAATTCTTCTAGTTTATTGAAAGTTTCTCAATGTGACCGTATGTCTCAATTTATTTCATGAATTTCGTAATACAATATTTACTATTCTTATTGTTGCAGGTAGTAAATGTCATTCCTCATCCTTTTAACTTTATTGTGTAGTTCGGCACGTGCACTGTATTTTCATATCGCTGAGACTGAGCGAAAGTGTTTCATTGAGGAGATACCTGATGAAACAACTGTGATTGGTAATTATAAGGTAATGTTATATGATCCGAACACGAAAGGTTATGGTGAATATCCGAGGATCGGGATGCACGTTGAAGTTAAAGATCCCGAAGATAAGGTAATCCTTGTTTAGTTTTGTAATTGAACATGAATTATGGGCTATGGAAACAAATTGTTCGGTTAAGTACCAAGAGTACTGTAGTCAGTAGTACGAAGTTTATCAATTTTTAAGAATGATTCAGTTTGTTTAATTGATGTGTTTCGCACTTCCAAATACAGTAATATGCCTGTAATGCGGAACATATCCTGAAAATATTAAGGTTAATTTTATTTTATTTCTCATAATCGATATGTGGAAGGATTCTTTTGTAGTGAATTTTTATATATTGTTCCATTATTAAATTTTTCGTGATGGTTCTGATTATTATTGTAATTTCGTTTTGGGAATGATAGCAGAGACTATATCTCTGAACGATATTCTATTTAGTTATTTAAATAGTAAAATAAAAATTCTTAATTAGTTTTATTGCTTGCTACACTTTTAGGTAATCTTATCAAAATTATATACCAGCGAAGGACGATTTACATTTACCTCTCACTCACCTGGTGAACATTTCATCTGTTTATATTCGAATTCAACCTCTTGGTTTAGTGGTGCACAGCTACGGGTGTACCTTGACATTCAGACTGGTGAACACACGCAGGACTACGAACAGGTAATTTCGAATTTGTCAAGATTATTTTATTAATTTACGAATGAAAACAGCAAAATAGCTTTAATTAAATTTTATGGTATTTTGTTCAGTATTTACTTGGCATAATGCAAATCTTTCTGCAACCTTCTGCGTCTTATTGCTAAGTTCTGCATTTTGTAGGAATTACTTTAAGTTATCATCTACTACTTCAAGATAAGTTATCTCAGGTAGCCGCAAAAGATAAACTGAACGAGTTACAACTTCGAGTCCGACAATTACTTGATCAAGTTGAGCAGATTTCCAAGGAACAAAACTATCAGCGGTACAGGTATGCTTCATTTCATTTTCAAAGTATCTGAAAGTTTCCAACTTTTATCATACGAATTAGAGGAGCTCCTTCGCTGCTGGGCATGATCAAGGGATACGTATATGCTCTTATTATGGTCATAAATGTGTTTTTGAAAAAGATTGTTCTTACATTAGGATTAATTTATGCCGATTGTCAATTGTATCTATCAATTAATTTAAGGGAAGAACGTTTTCGACAAACGAGTGAAAATACGAATTCGCGAGTATTATGGTGGTCCATTGCACAAACAATAGTACTGTTATTAACCGGAGCTTGGCAAATGCGTCATTTGAAGGGATTCTTCGAAGCTAAAAAACTTGTTTGATTACTGTATACTTTTAGAGCCTTACTTTTGTCATATTTTTAGGTTTTTACATTTTTTTCGAGATAGAATGCTTTTACGGTTTTCGTTTTGTCGGCTTATGAAAAAATGGAACTTATTTACCCTTTTTTTTAAAAAATTTTAAATAGTGATTTTAACATTTTTTTGGAGGATTTTTGAAGTGAATTCCTCGTATTATGAAGAAAAGCCATAGGAGGAAATTTTTACAAGTAAACTTTCTAAAAATTGTTAAAAATAGCTTTTTGATCGTAAGCTACTAATTGTAAGTTGATCTTGATGGTTATAATTATTGTTTCATTTATTGTATTCCAAAATTTTTCGGAGGTTTGTTAGGATTTAACTAAAATATGTTAATAATTAAATTTCTCTGTTTATTGAGACCTGATGGTCAACAGAACAAAAACATGGGTGTAAGATAACTGATTTGAGGTAAATAATGTCCCAACGATCCCAATAAGGTTTTAGTATTAAGGAAGTTTGCAGTTAAACATTGGTTTTTTTATGAATTGCATGTTATATATTTTATTACGATCACTAGTATTAATTTTGTGGATACAAACCTCCTCATTGTTCTCTGGTTGTTGTTGAAGTACTAAAACGCGCTATAATTTATCCAAGCTGCGTTATTCATCAAATGATGATTTACTAGAAATCAATGCAATTTTTTTCGCTAAATCCTAATTTACAAAATCGATATGTACGTGTATAATATTCGATCTATTAATTTCGATGTTATATTTTACATCGTCTTTAATATTTGTAGTTCTTTGATTAATTCTTGTTGCTGTTTATGCCTTATCCTATTAATTTAATTTTTGATTTACATCTGGGTGTTATTTTCTATATTATTCTCTCCCTACCGATTTATCTTTTAAGATTTTTTTTTTCTTATAAAAAAGTATTATTTAACGATGTCCATTTCTTCAAATTACGGAAAGCATTTGATGTTTCTTCTGCACTTGAAAAGTTCCATTAGTATAAAGATTGGAAGGTGACTGATTGATATTTAAGGTTTGAGAGATAATTGTTTTATTGTCCGCTTACTGATACATTTGAGCCTAATTTCTCATTGCTTTGCGAAGAGAATTGAAAAGACATCAACGACGGAATTAGTTGTTTAACAATAACATTTCTGACCGATCGTGGATGCAAATGTTAAATGCAATGCTTGGCTGTATCTAAAAATTGGAAAGATGAAGCACTGCTAGTAATTGATGCTCAAAATAGAAAGTTGTTTCCAGAAGTACTAATGTTTACTCCAAAATGGACGAAAACAAGAACATCAAAAATATGGATGGCAATAATTTCTGCGAGTGCAGGTGTTAGTGGGGCATACTACAGTTATTTGTACGTTTTTTTCATAGTCTTTTCATCTAAGGATTAAAGATGAAAAGTAGAAATATTAGTCTATCCAAATGTTTCAGTTATTTTCATTTCAATTATATTTTATGCAAAGATATGCTAAAGTATTTTATCGCAAGAAAAAAAAAAGTATTTTTAATGCACATACGATCATTTGAAATCATACACAGAGGTAACGAATATAAGAGGAGGAATAAGGTTAAGGATAAGGATGAACAGTTTTGATAATTTTTTTTCACTTCTCTAGATACTGCTTCGTGCTAGCAATAAAATTCTGCAAGCTAGAAATAAGATATTGTTTACTGCTAATTAAATTATCCAAGTCAAAGTACCTCCCGACAACATTCAATTTAAAATTCAAATTTAAATTTTAATTTGCTTAATTTTAGTCATGGCAAACCAATTGATAATTACAAATTTGAACATGATTTGGCTAATAAGACATACATCGTTGTGGGTGCTTCTTCTGGTATTGGCAAAGAAACAGCCAAAGAATTGGCAATGCGAAAAGCGAAAGTAATTATGGCTTGTAGGTAGGGTCATATGTCAATTTTCAGTAATGTAACTATAAAGAAAATATAGATTTTTGTGGAATATTTTCGATAATTTTGTAAAATTAGGGAGAAAGAGACGTTTTACCGAATGTTTGCTCTAAAGACTAACGTTTAGATACCACAAGACATTTACAGTAATCTGGCATTGGAACCATCATCTAATAGTATTAAATATTGTGTCGTTAGCTCACAAATACAACAATGAAAATATCAGAAGTGGTGCAAAAAAATAAATCATATTTTCAGTCAAGCAACTTTATAGGAATAATCGCAAGTGCATTGAAGCTCGTCGAAACTTAGTAATATCAACGAAAAATACGAATATTTATTGTAGACGTTTAAATTTGGAAGACTTTGATTCAATACGAGATTTCGTTCTCCAACTTAACACAGGTTCTCATCTATTTAATTAAAAATTATTTTTAACCTTTCAATGTACTCCTAATTTTTCTACAATGAAGTTATAGAGAACAGCTTAAGTTTCATCTCTTTTGACAGAGAGGTAGAAATGCTGGAGTTTATTTTAAAAATAACTTTTTCTGAGCATTTCTGGAATTATTTCAGGATTTAAAAAAAAATAGTGATTAAAGCAATGAAAAAGAACAACTTATTGTTCTAACTCTTGAAGTTTTGATTAAACAAAGATGGTATTTCTCAAGACATTGGTACTTTTTTAACTTTGAAAAATTGCTGGATGACAATGTCTCTATCACGATGATTCACTCTTGTAGGTAAAGGAAATATCGAGCGAATCGATGGTATAGTATACAGTGCAGCTACCGCAGAATCTACTCGACAAACGAATAAGGTTAATGATGTCATGGAAGAAAAATTCTTTCCGTCATTTTTCTAATATTTAATTTTTCAACAACTTTCATTTTATTTTCAATTTAAATTTTCGTCAGCAATCTAAAGATTGCAATGATTTATTTATTTCATATACTGTGTTATGTCAAAAATAATTGATAAATGATTGTAATGAAATAATTCTCTATTCTACTGTAAAATAAATGAAATGGTTAAGCAATTGGAACAGTGAGCCTTTTCAGAGAATCATTTTAGTGCCAATGTCCTGCATAAACATATGCTGCTGTGGTCATTTTCATTTCATTTCACTGACTCATCACGATTTTCGTTACTTTTGATACGCATTATTTTATTTTTTACAGCATCATATTGAACGTACATTTGCGACGAATCATTTGGGACCATTTTTATTAACATCATTATTGTATGATCAATTGAGGAAACAGTCAAGTCCGGTTCGCCTCGTATTTTTAAATACCTCGGATTTAAAATTGTAAATTATCTATTTCATTTTTCAAAATTTTCATTTCATTTGATACTTCAGTGGGCATTTCATACAGATAAATTCTGCTTTCCTCTTTTTTTGTGAGGAGGATACATCTTTCATTTAACATAGCATTTTTTACAGAGATGAGTTAAATTTTGATGACTTAAATTCGGCGGACCTGACGAAATGGCAAAAATCTCCTGAGAAAGCCAAGAAAGATGCTTATTATCAAAGTAAACTTGCTTTGACTCTATTTGTGAAGTCGCTGTCAGAAAAAGTCAAAGGTTGGTTTCATCAAGAAAGCTGACTTATTAATAATTCTTACTTTTTCTGGATTTGAAATCTATTTTTAAGAGTAAACCCCCTACTGCTTTCTATCTTATCCCCAACCTAGAAGGGTTGGGATTTTAGGAGTTTACAGCAAAGGATAAAGCAAAGTTAGGTGTTATTCTTACTTCCGGGCCATTTTGGAACAAATTTATCATTATTATTTATTCGTTGCATTTCTTAGATGATGCGATTACTGTTAGTGATCTCATTCTAGGTACAAATCTACGAGTTATGATGGTTGATCCAGGCAGTACGAAAACTAACCTGTTTTATCGTTTGGAAGTACCCGACGACCGAATATTTCTTGTACGATGGTATAAGTCTCTGAAAAGGTTGTAGTGAAACTATTTACGAATTAGAAATAAAAAGAGTCATTTGAAAGAGTCATTCTAGTTATTTGATCACTTTCCAAGAAAAGTGAGAATTTTACAGATGGGTTTATGGACTTATTGCTGCGCAGTCGATAAGCGATGCCACTCGTCCCGTATTATATGCACTTGCGGACGAGAAGATGGAGAACGTGAACGGAATTTTCATCAAGTTTGTTTTGTCATATTAAATTTTAAATCCTTGAAGTGACTTTATTCCAAATACTTGCACTGTCTTTCTTTTTACCATAGCATATTAATATGTACTTGCTTTCATTAAAATTATGAAGCGTATACATAGTTATAGACGAACATATTGCTTACTGTCCATTGGGCAGTTTGATTTCTCTTTTTTTCACAATCTTTTTTATGAAAAAATGAAAAAAATTGTAGCTCAATTAGGATCGAACTGCCATGGCATAAGCTATCATCGGATGAGGAAATTCTCAATAAGTTGTGGCTAACGAGCGCTAAATGGACAGATACCGGTTTTCATCTGCAACGTCTTCAGCAAGACTTAAAGAAACCAAAATCCCAAGAAACAGGCACAACACAAGCTAGAAGGGGTTGGTTTTCGTGGCTTTAATGAAGAGTTCTCAATAGTTTTTCTGTGAGGGAAATATCAATATTTGTGAGGATATATCAATAAGAGAGTTCGATGTTTAAGGTAATGAGTTGAAACAAGCAACTAAATACTGTATAATTCATAGATTCATGATCTTCCTTCATAATTTTTGATAGGAGTATGAAACGACTATTATAATATGTTGTTATTACACTGTTATACATACGAATAAACTTTTTATAAAGCTTTTTACTACTATTTTCCAGAGGGGATTAATTAATCTGAGCTGAACTCAGGAAGGGAAATATGACTAATATATCCCGATATTTGCTTCTTAATTGTAATTGTCGTACAAAAAAGGTTATCGAAATGTGAAATAATGAAAAAGTAGTCGCAGATTACTAAGCACTATGCTCTTTCCGAAACTAATTTTTGACTTACTATGTTAGGGTTACGATGCCTCTCACCTTTCATTTGTATTTGCTCGCAAAATTATATTAACTATAATTGACTTTTTTGCTAATTTGCCAGAAATTATTTGTATTTTACGGTAATAAAATAAAAACATAACAAACGATTATGATGATAGTCGGAAATGTGAGGAAATGTTTCTTAAAAAAGAATATGATGTCAGTAAGGACATGGTATCGGCTACCGTTTACTTTCTTGATTTCTACGATTTAAATATTTCTTTAGATTAAGACCTTTTTCTATCCTCCTAATCCATCGTTTTGCAGCTGTCCGGTAGCGCTAAATAATTTTTAAGATCTAAAAACTTTCTGTGCGATAAAAAGATGCTGTGAAGAGATAGACATAATAAGTCACGGAATGAAGAAATGTAAACCATTGGATCCAATGAAATGGATTGTTATTTCGATCATTTCGATTTCATTAAGAGGAGATGATTTTCCCAGGCGTAATAGTAGCAAACTGATGTTTCGATCAACTGGAATCAATTGCGTTAACAGGAATAAAGTTATGTCTCAACATGCTTAATCCATTAAATGATAATAGGACAGCGTTCTGTGACGATGATAGGTTGGATGGAATAAGGGAAGTGAAAAGTAAACACATTCCTAACGAGTTGTGAAGAGTCAAGTATGCGTTCTTAATCTGTCAATGGTATGCGTTCTTAATCCGTTAATGGTATGCGTTCTTAATCTGTAAATGGTTTTTCTGTCTGGTGTGGTGTGTCTAAGAACAAGCAGCTTCTATTAGTAATGAATAGTGTTATTCTTTCTTCTTACGCTTATAAGTCGCTTATGATCCTTTTTTAGTAACCTAAATTGCTTTAATTTAATTAATCGTTGATTATTAAATTAAAATTTATTGATGGGGAATTGTTTGGATATAACGATGATAAAATTTATGTTTCTCAAGTGATGTGTCATTGTCCATTTTATTTGTATGTTACTTTTTATTTTTTTTCCATTGTGATATAAAGAATGATGAAGTCAATATATTTATATAAAATTCATGAGATATGAGATTTTGTAATCTTTGTTGCTAATATTTTCGATGTGCTATGTATCTGTGTTATGTTTTAAATCACAGCTACCATTTATGAAGATAAATAATTTGGAAGTTTTTCAACATTTCAGCGTGCTAGAAATACAGAAATTTTAGGTAGTGCACGAAGTCTTAGCTTGATGAAAATGGTTTCGTCTAAATATTTTTCAGATTATGCTGAATTCATGTGTTGTTTACGTTTTGGCTACAAGAACTTATATGTGTGAGGAACCATTCTTTAATTTACTATAAGCCTTGCAGCGATCAGCTGTGTCAAATTCAAATAGATATGATATATATTAGTTTTCACTTACTGCATCTATATAATAGTTTTTCTAGAATAAAGTTTGGAACAGAGTGAAGGAAATTGAGGTGATCGCTCTGGGCGTTACTCATATCGTGAACATCGTCGCTTTTATAACCAACCTTTTTTGACATGAAACAATCATGAATGGGTTTTATTCATCAAGCTGGTTTCTTGGCCGATCCTTGAACCATTTAAAGCTCTTAGAAAGTTCCAAGTAACTTAGAAACATGCGAAATTTTAATGCTCTCCCGTAAAGATTGTTTCGTTGGATTTTTTGTTTGGTTAAGTCTATTATAGGTCCACTTTCGCTTGCTACATTTTATGCATTGATAAAAAAAAACCACTTTTTACAGCTTTTGACATTTGGTAAGTAACAAAATACCAATTCATGTTACGACGTGCCCTTTCTGTGTACAGTCGTATGCTGCTGAATCAGGTTCGATTTTTATCACTTTGTTATTACCTAATCTGATTTATGGTTTCAACAGTTGAAAGGGTTATATGAATTATGTAGTTACAACACTTCTTATGCAGCTATCTGCCGAATCTTGATATAATGGTGCATCAACTTCCGAGAAAAATGTTCAATCTCTGCTGTTTTCTGATTTTGCTGTCTTAGATTTTAATAGTTTTGAATAAATACTAGAAAAAGATGGGAGAGCACATTACTTCTTTCACATCTTCACTTCCACACCTGATGAAACAAATTAGAGCCAACCTGCAGCAGGTCTGCATGTTAATCACTGATCTGCGTCATACACGTGAATTGTACTTGATAACGAAAACATATACTTGGGAGGTTAAAAAAACCAGAGGAAGAAAGCGGTTGGTTTGAGTGATTTTTATAGTGCTTTTAGGCAAATGGTAAAAGGTTATTGCTCAGCAACTTATGTATTGCTCAACGCCAAAGATATTTTGCTGTTTCACAGTTACTGATTCCACAAAACTGGTCATTTTATTACTTTGATGTCGTTGGACGATTGCATACAAGCCAGTCATGTCGTTCGTTTTTCTCAGATATAATTGAAATCAAATTTATGAAGAGATCAGTGAAAGTGACTGTTGTGAGTAAAACTGTTTGATAGGATATCTTTTGTTATGTATTCTGTAACAATTTCATAAATTTAATATTTAAATTAATCAGCGAGATTCCAGACGTTGATATCATAGAAGTGGAAGGACCTGCTTTCGCGGAATCGATCTCCGAAGGGGATATAAGATGGTTGAAACGTTAGTTTTCAAATAAAAATTTGTTTTTGTTTTCTGTTAATCTATTTCTGATTTGTTGATCTATTTCTATTTTGCCACTTCCTAATGTAGAGAAATGTCATGAATTATAACTCGTTAAACGCTTCAATATTCACCGATTTTGAAATAACTTGTAGAATATGACTCGTTTCAGAAAAGGGTGATTTTGTCAATCGAGATGATCTGGTTGCTGAGATAGAGACTGATAAGGTTAACTCTTCTATTTTTAGGTTATTTTTATTGAAATGCAAATAAATTGCAGCAATTAGACAGTGAGTTATTAGTATGAAACATTCCACATCTTTTAGACAACCGTGGAAGTGCCAGCCTCACACTCAGGAACGATAGTTGAACTTTTAATAGAAGATGGTGGTCGAGTAGTTGCCCATCAGAAGTTGTATAAATTAGAAGTTGGAGGAGGTAAGCCATGATTTATTTTTAGATGACTACGATCGTATTCTTCTCACAAACACTGCATTCCATTATTTCGACAGTTTCCTTGAAGATCCAAACTCAGATCATGTATCCTTACTTTAAAGGCTGATAATACTTTAAATTTCGCTTTAAACTTCACGAGTGATAACTATGGACTTTTGACGCTTAAAAACTGCTGTCTGTACATTAATTGTGGGGTATTTTTTATAAATTGTCGCGACTATAGAATAATTATATTTTCAGAAGCACCTGCCAAGAGTGCAGGAGAGACGAAGAAATCAGTGGAACAGAAAACTTTTCCTTCACCATCGCCAAAGTCAGAATCAGTGCAGACACCAGCGTCACCTAGTCTAGAAGGTGAAAAGCTACATCTAGTATATTTTCCATCTTGACCTATTTTGAATTTATCGAATTATTATGATTCGACAAGGAATTTTAAAAACATATGACCTAGTGAAATGAGATTTCACATTCATATCTGAGATTTGTTTTAGAAAAGCCGATTGCTCCTCCATCCCCAGTGAAAATTGCAACTTCTCAACCTAAGCCAGAACCTCCTTCGGAGAAAATTCCATCTGGCACTGATCAAAGTGTCTTTACTAGTTCAAGAAATGAGACACGTGTAAAAATGAACCGAATGCGTTTGAGAATAGCACAACGATTAAAGGATGCTCAGAATACTTATGCAATGCTTACCACTTTTAATGAAGTAGACATGAGGTATTCTCACTTCTTATGTTTTATTTACCTATTTTTTGAAGTATTTTCTGAACAGTTTCTTTTAGATAATTTAGCGATGTGTAATGAGTGATGAAAAGATAAAGGAATGAAGTTATTAACTTCGAGAAGTTTCCGATTATGGCACCCTTAATGAGGCTAAGATAATCAGGCAATTATAAGCTACAAGTGATTAATTAAATTGACTTGAAAAGTTTAATTTGATAAAAGATAGACTTTCAGCAATGTGTTAGAAATGAGAAAACGCTATCAAAAAGAATTTATCGCAAAATATGGCATTAAAATCGGACTAATGTCCCCATTTATTCGAGCATCTGCTTATGCGTTACAAGAATTTCCAACCGTTAATGCAGGTGAGTTTTTTTATTTGATGTTCTGGAGATTCATGTTGGATCACTTGATTTTATTTCAAGATTCGAAATTCAATCTAATTCTATAGATTTCTGTTTCGTTCTTATTCAAATCATACAATTATTCTTTTGCATCTGTATCTTCTTGATATTGCAAATTTTCTATCTCTGTCTATACCTGTCAATGCAAGAAAGAACTTCGATCGGTTAAATCGGTTAGTAATCATGACAATTTTGATAAAGTGACCACTAGAAAAAAAAGCAGTTTTGCTTTATTTTAGTAATCGATGAAGGCGAGATACTGTATCGGCATTATATCGATGTATCAGTTGCAGTCGCTACACCAAAAGGTCTGGTAGTGCCGGTGATACGTAACGTTGAAACGATGGATTATGCAACTATCGAGAAGACATTGAATGAATTTGCAATTAAAGTATTTTCCTGTTTTTATGGCTTGTGGTATTTTAAAAATCATGACTAAAGGTGCAAGTTTATTTATGCTTGCAGTTTTTTTCCACCTCTCTTATTATTTATAGATACTTCGGTCTTTTATTTGACTTTAATAGAAAATAAGAGGAGAAAATTGGGAAGGATTTTAATGTTTTTATAGTTTATCTTACATTGATTAATGTGAACTTTGACTGATTAAAGGTGCTACACATTCTTCTTCTTGCTTCAAATGGGACCGGAGTTTGAAGTGAAAATAAGGAGAAGGACCTAAAGAGAATAGGAAACTAGGAAAATAAGATAATGGTAGAGAGAAGCTGAATTTTGGCTCCATAATAAACATTTTTAAACTCCAATTCATAAATATTTTGCCGAATTAAACGTTTAATTTTATGCTCGGGACGGCAAGCTTGCAATCGAAGATATGGAAGGTGGAACATTCACAATCAGTAATGGCGGTGTTTTTGGCTCAGTGTCTGGAACACCAATCATCAATCCACCACAATCAGCAATTCTCGGGATGCACGGCGTCTTTGACCGACCAGTGGCAATAGATGGAAATGTTGAAATACGCCCAATGATGACTATAGCACTGACATACGATCATAGGTGATCGTTTCCTTGTTTTCAAAGTTAATTTATAATAGTATTTCATTTAATCTAAATGAAATGTTTTTGGTTCAGCGCAACAACATAATTACCTTTGTAAACGTTTCATTTATGTTTCATTATTTTAGGTTAATTGATGGTCGCGAAGCAGTTACTTTCTTGAGAAAGATTAAAACTTCAGTTGAAGATCCACGGACCATTTTGCTAAATTTGTAGAAACTTCTTAGGCTAATCTATATATTTTAATTATTAAGATCAGGGTTTCTTTTTTGAATTTAAATATGGATTGTATAGTTGTAGATTTGATAAAGCTCTATTGTGCAACTGGCCGTATTATCTTATTGTGTCTTCTTCTCTCTTTGTATTAATTATAACATTCGGAATTATTTTTTGAACTGGATGCATCGGAAATTTTTAACATCTAGAAAATTCCTATCGCCTTTCTAGTATCTAAACTTTTCAAGGTACAAGGAATTTGGGATGTTAAAGTTTCTAGTAATGTTCGAAAATTTGCACTTAGTGCAATTGAATTTCTATAATATTAAGGCGCGGTAAATATTTAATTTATATTCCTTGAAACAAATAAACTGTGCTACATACTCTTATTTTAGCTCTCTGCCAATTCGTTTTTCGAACTTTTTTATCTTAAAGTTATATTAAACTACTGCTAACGACTTATTACCATCGTTCCATATTTATTGAAATTGCCATCCTGATTATAAATAATCATTTCGTAAAATACTGTACAGAATTTCATTATTGTAGGTTTGGCTAATAATTCGATGAAATTACCATCAATGAAGTATTACCTCCGATTATATCGTTCATTGTTTGTTGATTAATTGTGTTTTCTCGTCATTAAATATTTGGAAAATTTGGTATGGAAATTCTATGTTTTACAAAATAAATTAATAATGGTTCCAGAAATTTTGTGAAAGAAATTGTAAAGCATTCAGTTCACGTTCATTTTCTAAATGCTTTAGATTGCATCTATTTTAAGAGTTTTTTGAAAACCTTCAAGTTTTCGCGATATTGATATACGGATCAGTAAATGTAATTGAAATAAACAGGGTAGAATTAATGTAAAACATGGCCAAGGCAAAATATGTAATTTTAAATGTGTTGTTTTTCCCATCTTTTTGATGCCGTATTTTCGATGAAGTGGACTTCAAATTAACAGCACTTGTTGCATGGGAAGAAATCAATTGATAGTTTTGGGCTTATACTGCAGTATATGATAATGTTTTAAATCATCAGTATTTCGGTCTTGAAGCTATGACTTAAGACTTGATGTATAGCTGAAGCAATTCACACGTAGCTTCCGTGACTTCGTCGATGTTTGAATAGTTCTCCAATTCCAGCATTAAGGAATGGTGGCTATGGTTGGTAATTATGCTCATGGATTCAGGGTCAGTTAGTCCTCTTTGTTCGTCCGACGAATCACCAGGGATTACTTTGCTGGTTTTTTTTTAGCTTTCAGCATTTTTTTCAGCATGGCTGTTGATGTGAATCATAGATTAGGC
Organism: Cercopithifilaria johnstoni; assembly: GCA_916381525.1. Taxonomy (NCBI): domain Eukaryota; kingdom Metazoa; phylum Nematoda; class Chromadorea; order Rhabditida; family Onchocercidae; genus Cercopithifilaria; species Cercopithifilaria johnstoni. The sequence continues at coordinate 266,031 of CAKAEH010000445.1, forward strand.
TTCATACAATCATTCGTTTTTTTGGATATAGAAGCCAGTGGGCTTTTCCCAAACGATGCATTGAATCCACTAGATGATCCACCGATTCCAGGCAGTCAGAGGGATTTGTCTCAAACACTACGCAATCACATCAGGCTTAGTAAGTATTTTATTTGTACTGATTGTTTAATTGAACTGTCGAGGTTTTCTGGAGCTAATTAGATTAGAACTCATTTGGTTTGCGTCACATCTTAATAAATCCTGAATTTTTATATAAACTAGAGCTTTACTTATGCCTTCTGTTCTTTCTTTATATAATTAGCAATTTCCATCACTTTAATGATTTCAGCTAATTCCAATCAAGCCCCTCATATTATGGAAATCAGCCTTATTTCGGCTACGAGAAAAGCAGTTTTATCTGGGATTCGAAAGATGGATCAATTGATGAATAGTGAAGCGAGTGATGAAGTAACACGTTCCAGGTTAAGTTCCAGGCCCATTAGTTTTCGAATTCCATGCAACATCCACTCTGCACAGGTCTTGTTCTGCATGTCGTATTGTTTTTTTACAACCGGTATTGTAATTTTTTTTATTATGTTTGGATAAAAGTGAACTGGAAATCCTGTAACTGCTTGGAAGCATCGTAGGACAGTACACAGTAGTTTTTAATGGATTAAAGTTAAGAATTATATTTCAATTAAATTATATTCGTGTTGTGTTTTGCAGGTAAAACCTAAAATGAACCAGAGAGAGTGGGCAGAGTACGAAAAAGGACGACTCCGGTACAGCGGTAATTTGCATACCCTCAAACTTTTATACTTTCATTTCGCTTTCCCTTCATTTAGAACATACTTTGTGCAGATTGATGTTATCATTGGACGTAAAATCGATCATACTGCTTTCACCTTTCTCATTCTCAGTTTTTTTAAAGAAAATGCTTTCAGTTTTTGTTTATTGTCGAGAGGACTTAGAAGACAAGAACGATTTTAGTACGGAATGGAAAGGAGTAAAACTTTTTTTGGAACAAACACGGAAGCCGGTTTGCATAATCGCTCACAATGGACTAAGGTTTCATCTCTTTTCTGTCCTTCTATTAATATTTTTATAATACATTAGACGTTTGTTTATTATTTAAATCAGTAACTAATTTTTACCAATTTTTTAGATATGATTTTCGTCTACTCCATGCAGAATTTGAACGAAACGGTCTTCTGAATACTAATCCTATTCCTGACCAGGTGTCACTTTTTCTTTTTTGCTGCAAATCTTTAATGCTAATTATTCACTGAAATATTACTTCTATGGTACATGACCTAAAATAAACATGACCTGAAATTTATTGAGTCTAGAAGTCTATTTCCATTTTATTTGATTTTAAATGTGTTCTAAATCAAAAAAAGATTCGATTTCACTTCGAGCATTTTGTTTTAGGTTTATTTTGTAGATTCCTATCTCATGTTTCTGGATCTGGAAAAAAAGTTGCATGACGAATTGCGGACTGCCGTGCAGCTATTAGATTGGAGTCGCTGTATGCTATTTAATATTCATTTATTTTAATATTTTCTGCAACATGAAACTAGTTGTAATAACAGACAAGCTGGAACAAGAAAAAGTTTATTTCTTAAAATGTCCCATGTTTACTTCCAGCAGCATTATGATATGCAACATATCGGATAATTTTATGTTAGTGTTTTCGGCATATATAAAAAATGAAAATCCACCATTGTCACCACAGAAAATGTCGTTTTGTTTAGTAGGTGCAAGTTCGCAAACTCACACGGATATTATTTCTAAACCATTAGGCACATCCGAAATAAAGATCTCCACAATGGTGTCCAAGAGTGATATCCCGACTGTTACCGAGGAATCACAGGATACCACATTTGTTGTTCCAGTTGAGTGTACAACTAGAAGCGAACCGAAAAGGTTTGTTGAATTAATTGAAGTTGTCAGAAACTTTGATTTCACTTTTCTAATTTCTGTTCCTGTAGCAGGTCTTTAGGCTATCCATTTTCAATTTGACGCATTTTAATTAAGAGTTTGTACAATTTTCATCAAATCGTAGACGATACTAGTGGTGATACAACCTGGGAATTAGTAGTTTGTAAATCACCACATGATCATTTCCCTGTTAATATGATTACGTGCAGATTTGCTAGAAGGCGGCTTTTTATCCAAACACCGGACGACCATCCATTAAATTTTATCCGTACGACTAAATGGTCACCAGCTAAAAAGAAACGTGTTCTGCCGAATCTTTTTAAGTAAGTTATCTCTGTCGTTCGAATGCATGCCGAAATTTCCGACTGTGATTTATAAATTTTATGGATTTTTAACTGCTGACAGAGAATGTTGAATATAGGTCAGAACTTATCTAATTACATATTTTTTAATACAGAACTTACAAGTTTACGAAGAGTGATTAAGACTTTATTGTTATCAGAATTATTGTTTTGTATAGTTCCAGTTTGAATTACTTTTAGACGTTCCAGTGAAGGTGACTGGGTGTTCAATAATCATTTTTCGGTTGCATATTTCCATGAGAAAGGTGCTTTCAAATTGGAATCTATGTATAAGCAGGTTATTCCATTATTAGAATCCTTATTTATGATTTTTTAAATATGAAGACTTTCAGAAGCACTCAAATTTTCAATGCAGAATATAGATCAAATTCTTTCATTTATTTTACCAATTGACTGATCTATCGGCAAGTCCAACTCCCTGGTCCAGCTGCATTTTTTTTATAACGCACGACATTATATTTATTAGTTTTAAGCTTTCAAGAATGTTTCAATCCATCTATTATCGCTCACAGTAGCGAAACGGATTCAGAATGAGATGGAAGATGTTTTTTCATACGAAAAAAAATTTTTTATCTAATGATATTATTTTGAATTTAATTGGGAATCTACTGCGTTTTTTAGTTATTAAGTGGCGATTATGATGCCCACTTTGCTAGAGATGATTGTGAAGCTTTGTTGAAAATTTGCATAGCATATGGAGAAGAATTTGTGGAGTACGTGGACACGCATGCTGTTAAATTTCCATTTTAGGAAGAAGCATAAGTAATGTATTAAAAACTATCAATCGTATCCTGTTTATCAGCAAGATGTATTGAAACTTTTCTTTTAAAAAATTTTGCATAGCATATGAAAAAATACTGATTTTTTCTTACTTTGATCTAGAAACACATAGCAATTGAAGAGTTGGGGATATAAAAATGACAATGAATTCGGTGGAATTTTTTTTTACTACCCTTATTTTACTTATCCGTCGTTTCAATTTATTATATCTTTATTTGCCTGTATTATATATCTTTATTTGCAAAGTATCTGACTTGAATCACTTACAGTTTCCTCCATTGTTCAAGTTCATATCAAATCTCTTATGTTGGCCATTTCAATTTCTCTCTTAGTTCCTCGTTTCTTGGAGAAAGTTAAATTTCTGATAAAAATCCCATTATTTGATTCCTGGAAGAATTATTTTATTTGTTAACGCATGAGCTTGCAAGTAGTATAAAAAGGACTGTGTTTATTTGCATTCTTTAAGATTATGTTGTACATATCTTGTAAGATTATGTTGTACCTATCTTCTTCTTTTGATGATTTTTTATTTTTGATTGTGAGCTATGCTACTTTAAAACTGTTCATTGGTTTCACTGCGGAAATTAATTTTTCATTTTGTTTTACGCTTATATCTGTTTACATTGGATCAAATCTAAACAAAACGTTTTTTTCATTTCTTCAAGATTGATGTTATAAAATAACTATTCCAAAGGTAATAATAAATCGAAAGAAATACGTCAACCTATGCAACATCATGCTACTGTCGAATGTGATCCATAATTGTTGATATAGCGGAGAAGAGAATGATTGATGTATTATGAGACATTGTTTCTCCACAAAACTTGTATCACATTGAGGAAATCTGTGATGTCAGTTACATCAACAATTAATGGATGTTGCATGTCTACTGAAAACATGCAGCCAGAGTACATCTTGGAACGACAAATATCAAATGATGATTATCACTTTTTTTGCCTGGAACTAAGAAGTTTTGTCGACAAGTAACAACTTTTCATTTTATTCGACAGAATTAGAAATTTTTCATTAGATGTTTGCAAGGAAATCACCATGATATCTTAATAAGGATTAATCAATCGAACGAAAAAAGATGCAACTCCTATCATACGTTACTTCTACAATTAGGCAGGATTCACTGATAGAAATTTAAAATACCCTGTTGATTTTTAATATTGCTATATTGAATGGAATAATAGCTAAGAGATAGTGCTTTCACATGTATGCTATTATCTTCTCGAATTTTCAAAGTGTTCAATTTTAGTCAGGAAGATATAAATGAGGAAGAGCAATGAGATGACAATGATTGATACATGTTTATAGTAAGAAATTAGCTATGTAAAAGATATAACTTCACAACATTCATTTCCTATTACTCTGCGACTTATTGAAGTTTGTTCAATGCTATTGCTGAAGTTTTCTATAATTATTTTCATCACAAAGTACATCATTATTTTTTCGCAATTTCATCATAAGCAATTGATCCTAATATTGTCATATTGAATAGAATGATAGCTAAGAGGTGGTACTTTCAATTTTATCCCTTTTATAACCATGTACTCTTTTGCGCTTCCAAACTTCTTAAATGTTAATTGCACTTTCTCTTTCTTTCATTACTCATCGTCCATTGGTCAATTTTTTGGTTGTATGCTTATCCATCCATCTTATCTATTTATTTGATATGATATGAAATTGTCAATACGAAATGATGCGCATCTTTTGCCTGGTTGATTGGTCATTCAAGGCCGAGGAATGAATGACATTTCTAATGTATATTTCTTCATTCACTACATGCCAATATTTTATTTAAATGTATTGATATGAAAGATTTACTCAAAAAAGGATATTTTTTAAATTAAATTTTATTTCAAATATTACTGATGTATGTGTTTGGATGTTTCTTTTTCAATTTTCATAAATAGTTTAGTGAAGGTTTATTTGATGATACTATGAATAAAGGTCAAAGAAGAATGTTGATAATGTGAATGAAAGAAAGAAAGAAAGAAAGAAAGAAAGAAAGAAATGAAAGAGCAAAAGGATAGACATTCTCAGTAATACATGAGGAAAGCAAAATATAAATGAAGTACAGAGATAGAATGAACTTTCTTCATTCAACTTTATATTTTTCCTCTACATGCCTTTTTTTAGGTTTAAAATTTTTTAAAAAAATTGATCATGGATGCATATGTTATGCCTACTTACTATTCTATTGAATTATTTACCCCAAATTAATGTTTATAATCGTATAATCTTAGTATATGAATTAAATCGATATTATCATAGTATCAAATGTTTCAAGAAATATATTATGAGTGGAAAATAACGGTAGCATATGAAATTTCAACTTTTTCAGCTAAAAATTTCATACTAAGATCAATGCATAATTCTTTATAGTTATTTCAAAATTAGAAAGGAAAGAATTTTATGAGAGAGAAATTTAAAAAGATTTAAAATTTGGAATTATGAATCGTTAGGAAATAATTTTGTTGCTAAAGTGAGATAATTCATTTTAACTGATTTTGATGATATGTTGCTATATGTTATCAGTCAACGGCTTAAGACTATATAGCATATGCTGCTATTTAATTCAATTTATCATAGCAACAGCTCGACAATCGTTTGATGAATTATTTACACCTGTATATCAATCGTTCTATCAATTGCTTGGGCGCTTTTTTCCTCCAATGATACTTTATTTTAATGATCAATTATTACTCATTGCTAATATTAGTGTATTTCATCTTATCTTTTAGCGATTAAGGCCTTGCTTTATTTAGCACTTCACTTTCCCAAGAGATTTGATGTCTTGAAAAAGGATATGGAGTTATTTTATACTCAATTGTTCAATTTTCAGATGACATATTACAACGAAAATGTGCAACCGGAATTATTTCAATCTATAAAGGTATGCATGTGAAGTATTGCAAGTGTTATATTTGCTTATTTTCAAACTTCAAAATCTTTCCGGACCAACCTGACTTCAATACCGTATCATTTTCCGCGATACATTTTGTTGCATACAGGTTGCACGCGAATGTGTAGGTGTGCAATAGATGACATGGTGTGTGAGTTTTGCGGTAGTTTAAGATAAAGGTTAATGGGTATAAGGATTTCTCAGAAGAGAATAATTTTGGTCAATTAAGGGAGTTTGGGAGCGTCATTCAGCATTTGAAATTAGATAAATTGAACTTCAAGTGTAGTATTTCTCCACATGCTGTGTCTTACTTATTGTGCATTATTGAGAGAACAACGTTAAAATTTATCGAGTGATCTTTTCAGAATCGGGCTTCAAGAGTCCGGCTTGCTAGTTTTAGTTAAACCTGCCAATACTTGTGCAGAAGTTTCTTTTGTCTTGTGGCCTTATTGTCTCATAATGAATGCTGCTTTTCTTACTAAACAATTGAAATATTCCGTATACTATACTTCCAGGCAACAATTGTTGTTCAAAAGCTTGAAAATGATGAATTAACAGAAGAAATGCAAGAATCTTCCGACAGTGAAAGTGAAATTGAACCATCCGTATACGAAAGACGAAGAGAGTTAAATGCTTGGCGAACTGTGTTAGCGGAGAAGCTTTTCATTGAGGTCAAAAAAAAGCTTTATGCTGAGAAATTAAAACAGGTGATTTTTTTCAACTTCTCGTCCTCACATTAAATGAAGCTTGCAGATCATAAGCTATAGATCTCATACATGAACAATGGATCAAGCTTTCGGTAGATTTAGCTTTGGAATGGATTTTGCAGACATAATAACTTGGCATGGATGAAGTTTTTGCACACAGATGTGGAAATGTGGAAATTGTTTGATTTGGTAAAACTTGATCTCATTTGGTATTGTCGAGGATTTTTTATTAATAAATATAAAATAGTGCACTATTTTCATCTGTTACAGCTGGAGAAAAGACAGGCTGAAGTTTTGAGCCAAGAGGCGGCAGATTTTATCAGGAAAAAGGAAGAAATTCTTAAGGAATATCATGATAGACTGCAGGTAAAGTGTTTCGTAAAGTGTTTTGTTAAAGTGTTTGTTTAGTTTTGTAGATTTTCTAATCATATATTACTAAATGAAGGAAGGAGACGAGTTTTATCCTGCTCACCATTCTTTGATTCTTTTTGTAGTAAAGTACGACATAGATTTTTGGGCCAATATCATATATATTCCCCTTTTCGCCCTCCATCCCTCCCTCCTCCCTCATCCCTATAAGGGATATAATTTGCTAAAACCTAAGACAGGTAAAGAGATAAGAAGAATGCTGGTTAGGAAACTAATAATTTCTCTTACTCCTTCGTTAATTAGATATAATTTTCATCAAAACAAATGAACGTTTCTATTTTATTTCAACCATATTATTAATAAATTGGTTTCCTCTTGTGATTTGAACACAAGTACATTTCAGTACATTGAGGTTGTTCGGGCACTACGGACCGAATCACTAAAAAGACGTACTATCGGTCAGTTAGAGTGTGCCCAGCAGAATTTAAATAACAATAAACGGATGGCTTATGAAAAAATCGAAGCAAATATTTTGACGATGATGCAAAAGCTAGATGATGACATGAAAAGATGCACAAGGGACTATGTAAATTTTTGTAGAGGTATTGTTTTTTTTCTATTTTTTTAGTAACATATTGCGATGCTACCTTTTTGTTTTAAAAGCAGACATCCTTTCGCAGAATTAAAACATCGTCCCTTTGCATTCTGTGAATAACAACGGTTGAAAAGTGTACAAGTGGAGGGGTAGAAAGGAAGAGGCGTATATCTTCAATCAAACATCATGTCCACAGGGGAAACCAGTTGATGCTGTGATATTTGTCACATACTATTACAGTTATTTCAATTATTTTAGAATTCGAACGAAGTAGGGAACGAGAATGGAGGAAACGAAAGCGTTATCCAGTGGCCAGTGTAATTGAGCGCTTATTGGGTGATGCGGTGTCATCGCTGATGGATTCATATAATGAAAATGTTGACGAGGATCTCTATGTTTGCGAACAAGCTTTAAGAGCTGTAAATGGACGAGAAAATTAACAATAGTTTTATCTAACTACCGTGGAGCTGACTGACATGCAAGGTAAAAGATATCCTATCATTACTTAAAAAAAAATATGAGATCTCAAATATCAAGAAAAATTAATTTTTGCTACACGAAAGTGTCATAAGTGCATTATTTTAATATTCGTCTTTTATTTAAGCAATAAACAGAAGCTTAACGATATGTTAGGAACAAACCAATTAAGGTGATATATTCAATTAAAAGGATAAAATGAATTTTAGTGGGAAAGAGTCTATTTCCTTCATCGAAATGGTAGCTTTTCGATATTTCGTAATTACTCGATGACTTAATGTCTATCCAAGTTAGCAAAATTATGAATTAATTGTTTCTACGCACGAAATATTAACTTGTTATTGCTGTTTTTCCAAACGTTTATTAATATTTCAGACCGTATTGCTGGTCCGTGCATTAGAAGTTGCACTTTTGAGTAGATGAACGCAATAAGAATGAGCTCAGCCTATGAATTTAGGATTCAACTATTTTAAAAACCAAAACATACTGCATATTTCTTATATAATGTCAATTATTGAAAGCTTATATACTATATTATTTAACATTTCCTCAGGGTCATGATAATTACTGGAAGTGATTATCAGTATTAGGACATTATCAATTTCATTCTTGTAAAGTAGAGTTAAACTCATACATTTCTGTTCATTTGATTTGTTTGATTCATATTGACTATGCTTTCACTCTTATCACATGATTGTATTACGCCAAATGAGATTGTTTGATATTGTGATAATAATTGTTCAGCCATCGAGAGACATGTTTTAACAGCTGCTGAAAAATGACTGTGAAAAGATATATCGATTGATTTCATCGAGTATTCTAAAAATATAAAAAGATAGATTCGTTAAACAGCTATAATCTTTCGATAATATATATTATTGGAGGTTTAATCCAGGAACTTTTTTTTGTTTTACTGTGTTTTACAAGCTCTCCTTTTGAATAGTGTTAAATTGGCATATGAAATATTGCCTTGTATGTGAATATATCAAGTGACTGTTATTCTTCAGTAGAAGTTGTAAAATGTGATTTTTAATTCTTACAGTGTTTGTACATTTTTTTGTGTTTATTATTATTTATAAGAATAGAGATGATAACTCAACGCATCTCTTTGTTGCATTCTCAGTTTCTTGAATGTTCTAAAAGTGCGGTGATTGATTGTCCCCAATAATGTTTGCGATCTAATTCGGAATGTTTCCCTGAAGCAAAGCTGTTGTTTAATTTCCCGATTATTCAATCCATTACATCTTATCTCAACAAAACTATATTGGAGATTTTCTTTAAGGCACCGAAAAAGGAATTTTGTGCCTGATTTTTTTTACTTCTTTTGCATGTTATTGTGTATTTTGTGAAGTATTGAATTTTTTTGCCATAAGTCAAATAAAAGCACTTCATGGATCGATGGTGTCTGTTTTCCTATTCATGACGAACCAGCATTTGTCAGAAGCAAAATGTGGAAACAACGTATCTCCCTTTTCTTCTTTAGATCACAGAAAATTTATTAGCGGGTGAGGAAAAGAATTTTTCTCATTAGTTTCGATCCTGGTTATTGTTATTGTTTGATTGGGTCTGGTAGTGAAAGTATAATTTGTAGGGTGTAAGGTTGTACTTTTTGGAGTGGTGATAATAATGCTTCTTGGAATGGTGTTGGAGGTTCCATTAGGTATTTAGCATCAGATCTAAAATATATTTTCACTTTGAAATAGCCATGCTATTGAATATACTTATGGAAGGTTTTTAAGATGAGTGAGAAAGATGAGGTGCAGTGTAGCAAGCTCCAGAAGTTGATTTCTGATGGTATGACTGCTGTTTGTGCAGAAAATAATGATGGAAGCTTACAAACATCACAGCTTCAACCTTCGACAGCAACGGTTGATATTACTGATGATTTTTTTATAGAATGTAAAAGTGAGTTTCAGGTGCTTATCGCTTTTCTTTAGAATGATTCAATATTTTTAAATTTTATCGATAAGGAAATCGAATTGAGAGGATACAGAAGGAAGGAGAAATGTCCACTAAAGTGTTTAAAATCAGTTTAGAGAAGAAAAAAAATAGAGAATTCAGTTTGCTGCCCACATATGGGTTTGGTTCGTTAAACATATTTCCTGACCATAATGAAATGTAGCATTCATTATCAATTCATTAATAAAAGTATTCATTATCAATTCATTAATAAAATTTTTAGAACTAAATAATGGAGAACTGGTAATGGCCGATGATTTTCAACTCTCAGAGGCAATGAGTGCAATAGGTTGGTTCTTCATTTAACGAGATAGTTGGATTGTGAGCAATATTGTCATGCTTCCTATCCATCGTTAAATTCCAAGACAGTTTTCGGTTCGAAATGTGTTAGTTCAAAAAGTTTCCTTTGCGAAAAAAAAAGTTTCCTTTTTCCTTTGATGTGTTAGTTCCAAAAGTTTCCTTTGCGAAGTCAAAGTTTTTTCCTACTTCTGCTTTAAAAGGGAGTCCATACTTTTATTCAGAGTGAGTCCTAATTGCTAGAAATCCATGCTTTCTTTATTCAGAGTGAGTTCTAATTGAATTTTTTTGCAAAAAAATTTCAGTATTTAGAAAAAAATTCTAGAACTTATGGATCCGAAGATGGATATTGGAATGAAACCTTTTGATCCATCGATAGCTTTTGAGAGTTTAGTTGCTACTGGTCGCCTGAATATCACCAATATGGATGAGCGGGAAATGATAGCGACAATGGATGCTATGTTAGCTTCACTGATTTCGTGGCTTGACGGCAATTCCATTGCACAAACGGTGAGCATTGGAATCCTTCTGTAAGAAATATACTGATGCGGAATTTTATTTTTTAGATGAAAATAGTCACATTCATTGCCGTAATGCTAGTGCTTATTTAAGAAAACATATAGGTTAGTTTAATATATATTCATATATATTTGATATAGGATATCAAAGGGTTAGTTTAAGCTTTATGTGCTGAAACTTTATTTTATTGCTCGGCTTTACCTTCAAGTCGAGTTTGTTTGCCACTGCTATCTATTTCTGAAATAATATATTCCAATATATTGATTGCATTTTGCAGTTGCTGACATGTGTTTTCTTAAATCACATGGATTCGGTAACCGATTCTGTGTTATCAGCTTTTTCATATGGTGTCTTGGAGCTTACAACAGTTTTTCGTCATATTATACAGATGGCTTCTGTTTATGAAGAAGTACATATTCCTCTACTTTGTTTGAAACCCAACTGTGTTGCGTTTTCTTTAGGACTGTTTAGTTAAAAGGACTTTTAATGGGAAAGAGAAAGATGATGTTACTCTGAGTTGTTGCAATTTTGAGGATCCATTCATAAAGATAGTTTCACCAGAACCTTACAAGCTGAAGGTAGCACAACAGTCTTTCATTTCTAGCAAAGCTAAGTCTGTTCGCTGCAAGTACTTGGAATTAACTTGTTGATAACTAGAAATTTGAACTCTAGGCATCATACTACTCCTGGAATGGTTCTAAAGAGTTTCTAAAAAATTGCACTTACTTGCTTATTCTTTTCTTCTGCTTCTTATTTAATACCCTTGCAATTCTGGCCGCCGCTACATTTTTATTTCAGGAGCGATTTTAATTTTCTATCTCAAATATATGAATTTTGTGTGAATTAAAATTAATTCATTCAGGAAGATTTTAATGGGTATGCAGTACAACTTGATCTGTTGCCGATACCTAAATTGACGAGCTCATTGAAAGCGGCTGAAATTGATTTGCAAAGAAGAATAAAAGTAGATTTATTTCATTGTTTTTTAACACTCACCGACTCATGAGCGATTACTTGGTTTGAGAAACTTGTTTTCGATGAAGGAGAAAGTTATGAAAACAAATATAATCTATTCCAAGTAGAAAAATCAAAATTAAGTTATTCCGATAGCAATTCTTCACAACAGGAAGTTCTAAAATTGTTGCATTTATTGTTAACAACTCGTAAGAGATATTAAAACATTATTGATTATTGAAAGAGTATTTTTTATTGCAGCAAAAACCAGCCAATCAGGAATTATTGGATGCAGTGTTATATCGTATACAGTTCATTCGCCTTATACTTCTTTCACTCAGCTTACTGGTTCAGTCTCCCACGAATTCCTATACCCGATCAAATTCCCACAATTATTTCAGGTACGTTAAATATTCTGGAAAATAGATTCTCAGTACTTAACAGTAACAATATAATTTATGAAAAAGTAAGAATTTTTATTAAATTAAAGCGCTATTTTGTTTGCTTATCCACCAATTAGATTTCAGTGTATACAGCAGCTCTCTCTTGAAAATTTATAAGTTTTTTCTTCGCTGCTTGAAAATTTTTCTTCTTTTATTTAATAAAAGTTTTTATTTAATAAAAAATTGCAAGCTGCAGGCCCAATCTGGAGGAATGTGCTCTACATTTGAACATTGTTTGTTTATTATTGGACAAGATGGAATCAACTATGTCTTTGGGATTACAATCACCGGAAAAAGATGATGGTATTTCATATATTGCTTCTACTTATTTAATTTTAACTTTTCATTTGGAAATTTCACCTGAAATTTTAATGATGCATCTCAGATAACAGTTGGTATATTTTTGAAATTTGCAAAAATATTTAGTTGTTCGTTTTCAATTGATTGCTTTATACGGTTGTTGCACAGCTTTTTCATTTAGTTAATTTTTTTGTCAGACTTTTGATAGTTTTTGCTATGAGTTATTAAAGAATTAATTTTGACGTTTTTATTTCTTTAGAAGATTATGCGTGGTTACCAGCATTCGAACCTGATATAAACAGAAGGCAGTTACCGCCAACATTCCCACGCAACACAAAGATGATAAATCGAACTGAAACTATGCGATATTTGAAAAAAATTTGTTCCAAAATTTCATCTCTCACCACCGAGTTGCCAGCAAAAGTTTCTAATATTGAAGATATCACTGTAATTTTTTTTTGCTTTATCATGAAAACAAGAGTTATTAAAGGGAATATAATTTGTGAGAGTTTTACAATTTCATTTAAAGCTGGAAAGCTCTGAGCACTCTTCTTATCCACTTGATCTACTTTTAAAAATTACTATGTTCTCATCTTTGATTGGAATTAAAAACAATGAAAGAAACCTTTATCATTGTAATAAAAGATACATAAAAACGTCTTTTATCGTTCTCTTGAAGCAATGTGAGGAATCGGAAATTGGAAACGGGGAAGAATGTGCAGCTGATTTACAATTTTGTAGCTATCAATTTTCAGGATTATTTACGGACTTTTAGCTTAGCAGACAGTTGTGTTTTATCTCGTTCGCTGCTACAAATGGTTCTATTTCCTAGTGATGACAATATTTTGGGACGTGTGCAACTTTCTACTGTTATCGTTGATTCAATTCGCATGTTTGCTGCACCACCAGTTCTTGATTCAATGTAACTTGATTTTGGGAATATCAGCATTCATGCTCTGTTTTGATAAACTCTAAACAACTCTGCAGTGTTTTTTTTTTTTTTTTTTTGGATATAATTTCTATTTTTTGCACATGAAAGGAGAGAATTCCTTTTGGCATAGTTTGAAGTCAAAAGTTTTTTGTGCTTATCACTTGAGGTCATTGTTATTGATACACTTTTTGGGCATGAATGATTTTGTTGCAGGAACCAAGCATTTAGCGTAGAACAATGTCACGAATGCTGGGAAGAATTTGTGAACGATTCCGTGAGAGTTTTTCTTGGTGTAATCCAAATGTTTGGATTGAATCCAGCTAGACAACGCGAAAAAATAGTTTGTTGTATAGAGGATTTTTCGACATTGCAAGCTGAGGTTTGTTTCTACCCTATTCTTTTACTGTACACTCCAACTTATTTTGGTAAATTGAAACAAATTGAAAACTTGTGGCCTAGTGTCTTGGTATATTGGTGGTGGTTGTTTCGGTTTGACTCCTGAAACTTAGCTCAGCTTGACAACGAGCAAAAAACAATCCCACCAGTATCCTTTTTCAGTCATCCAAGCCATATTTTACATTTCTCTAAGCTGTACTAGCATTAGAAGGGTTCCTAAATGAAAGAGTTCACTAAGGAAATTGGATCTGTGTTAGATTGCTTAAAATATTTTGCATACATGTATTGTTTAAGGCTGAACGTGCGGAGAATGCATTTGATTTGTACTGCGTCGGCCAAGAATCAACGATAAATCTTTCGTTGACGTCTTTCGTAATGTTGCATACATTATCTCTTATAAAATATCATTTCTATCTATCGTTTTACCTCGATCTCTTCTCCTCATTTGAGTACTCGTATGTTTATTGGTGAGTGCTCTTTTAGTTCTTTCCCCAATAATTAATCCTTTTGCAGTTATAATCTTTCTTCATAAAATTCCAAGTTAGCAGTAGAATTAGATTTGAATGCAGTGATCTGGTTTCTTTCTCTTTCAAATCGTAAGTAGCATGAATTTTCTTTCCATAATTGTTGCAGATAATTTTTAGCTTTAGAATACGAAACTGCGGTGAGAGAATTTGTTGCTTTTTACTAATGAACTGGAAATAATAGAATTAATTGGTTAAAATCATCTCACTGATTTCAATTTTTTTAAAATATTATTTGTTAAATCTTTTTTTTCCGTTCCAGAAAAAAGTGAGATCTTTACAGGTATTTAAGTGAAATTATATTTAAGTGGTTAGTGAATACATTAGATCGCTCTATAACGCTCGTAGCTGCTGGCGAAAAAAGAAGTAAGCTTTTCTAGATTCTTTAGATCTTTTATTACGTATATGTCTTGATTAAAAAATGTTCAATTGGCACTTAAGAAGCACATAACCAGTGATAGCATTATTTAATTAGAAAGGAGCTGAGATGTTTGTTTGAAATTCCAATTAACAAAATAGTATTAAACAAAGTAATTTTGCAGTGGCAAAAGTGCGGAAGAAAAGTGATCGCAAAAAACTGTCGAAATGTAAAAAAGAAATTGAAATGAAGAAGAAAGCTGCAGAAAAGCAGCGATTCTTATTGTTTTATCGAGCACAAGCTAAAGTAGCGGAAGCATTTTTTATGGTTATCTATTTCTCTGAACCTAATTTCTGGGTTGAAAAAATCTTTTGGTCACCATCAGAGTTACCTGGTCATTCAACACGGCATTTCATCGTCATCTATAACGTTTTTGTGTGCTTAATGAAGAATTCTTTAGTTTTCCTGCGAGTTCAATTTGACTTGCTTGAAGCTGGATTTTTGTGGTATGAATTAACACATAGTGATTCTATTTTAATGAAGATATAGTAATATGTTATAGGCAGCAGTTGCCTTGATAGCAGCGGGTAAGATTCGAATGCCTTTATCGGATACGGAACAATCTCGTTTCGAGCATCGCATGTCACCGTTTTCGTCCCTCAACTCTGTTACTTTTCGCATTGCTCTTTTTGTCGAATATGCTCAGTATATTCACATCTCAAGGTCCCTTTTGTGGCATAATTCCGGACAGCATGATATTATTTCAAAATTGATAAAATTCTGTATAGGATGAACTAGCCTAAGGATAAGATGGCGTAGCCTGAGGGTTGAACTTTCACAGAAAGAAAAAAATAGGGTTCTAAAATAATGTCAAGCAAACCATCCAGTTATAACAGTAATCTCTCCTCATTTGAGAAATTATGCGCTTTCTGATTTCACCTCTCAGACTTATAAATTTTAAAGACAAGGAAAGAAAATCTCTCATGCTAGTATCTTGGACCTCGGTTCATGGAGCACTTTAAAATGATAAACACCTTGTTTCCGGTGTCGAGATATAATTTCAACTGATCTTCAGGATAGAATCGTTGCGAGCGCTTGGTGGAGCTAAATGCTTCTCAATTGCAGCAGATGCGTTTGACTGGGCCCGAGGTGAGTTGGAAAGTTTAAGTGGTAATGATGAAATCGCTCAGGAAGCTGCTGCTATTGCCCGAATATGTAAAAATAATGCTGTTGTTTCGCGAATATTCTCTTCAGGCAGCAAAAATGAGGTGAATTTCGTGACCAGTTACTGGTCATTATGTAATGTATTCACTGATTTAAATCATATTGGGATTTATAAGAGAAAGAAAAAAAGAATATTTGTCTTGCTCCATATAGCAATATTTTTGCTTCCAATTCAAGATCTTGATCGTTGACTTTAGCAGTTCGTGAAAATGGAACTCTTGGCCTATTCTCTTAATTTGCCGATTATAAAGACATTTTTTCAGTCTCAGATCGATTTTATATTCAATGGAGACTCATCGTACATGTATCCTTTGCTCAAAATTACTTGATCAAGTACAGCAGCAATAGATTTTCTTCCATTTTAATGTTTTTCTTGCAATGATTTCATATTGCTAGGCGTGATATTCTTCCACGAATATTAGCATCCATCATATCTGGTGACCATTATCTTGTGTACTTGTTTCATGTTACTCTTTATGAAAATACAATTTTCGAAGCGTCGTCCTTTTTTCATAGAACTTTCACTTCGTATAAAGTGCTATATTCAAAAGATTTATATTAGAATTAATTTTAAAATTTAATTTCGACAGCAGTGATATGTTTATTGCAGCTCATTTCTTGATGGAAACGTGTTTGTACGTAGAATACGAATGTGCATCAACTTTCTGGGTTTGATTACTGGATCACAAAATTATTTTATTTGATCAGTAATTGGAATTTAAAATCCAGGATGAGTTTTGCAAATTTCATTGGTTTCTAAGAATTTTTTGTAGTAACTGTCATGTTTGGTGCTACTGATATAAAAATGTGCTGCAACATATTGAACTGTGAAATGAGTTCAGCATATCAAATAATATCGTATTTTGTAGAAATTGTTACTGCATAGTTTTTTTATATTTTCATTTCTAATAAGGCTTCTTGGCAAGCAAAATAAAAAGTTTTTATATTTCCGTATGGAAAGTTTATTTAATTGCATTTTTTCGCAATTTAGTAAGTAAGCAGAAAGTTAAAATTTTGCCACTAGCCATTACTGCATTTTCATTGATTGTATTCTTTGTTTTTTAATTTTGACGTGTTAATTTGCTCATTTATTCTAAGAAATATTTGAGCTGGAATGATTGAGATAGAGGTGTCCTAATGAAATTCATGAAGTTTAAACTATTGAATTGCTTGCAGTGATAGTAGCGCTTCGTAGTTTTTTACTTTGAATGTTTTAATTTAATTAGTGGATGAAACTTGTCAACTCTGGTTATTCCTCTCATCAGTCCAGAACCTCTAGATCAGTTCTGTATGGGAAGTTACGTGGAAGCGGATTTGTCAGTCGTGATGGTCATTAGTGTTAGGAAGAAGGATGATGCGTGGTATAGGCCTATTACTCTTCTGTTCTTTTGTTCTTTCATACCTGTGCAATTATTTTCTTTTAGGAATTACTTACATGTGATATTAAAATAAATGTTTTAGAGGCCGATTTTATTAGCAATGATGATAAACATTTACTGATTCTGAGAAGGAAAGTTTGCAAATGTATAAATAGTCATTTGTTGTGAACTCTTTAATAACTTTTATTTTTGAAATGCTGCAGTAGAAGTGTGATTCTTAAGGATTTATTTAGAAGTTTTGAGCAGTTACATTAGAACAGTATCGACCTAAATGTGGATTTTGTTATAAAATCCCCGGGTCGTTATATTATTTGAAAATTTTATTAAAAAGATCATTATATTATTTAATAATTTCATTAAAATCGCTTTTTTCGACGGAAAATTTCTATATTATTTAATAATTTCATTAAAATCGCTTTTTTCGACGGAAAATTTTTCTCCAGTTCTACTAATATTTAAAACGAAAACCAATCGAAGAATCTTCGAGCAGTCACTATTGTTATGCCAAGGTATGCATTTCTTCGGCGATTTGATATAACATTCCGACACTTTTTGCGATCATATGTATCAGTGGGAGAGGAGCCGAGTGCTGATTTGCTTGGCAAAGCTACCGTTTATCCATTTGTTCTTCAGTAAGTGTCCTTTTGTTGAATCGACTAATCTTTTCTGGCGAGCCAATCAAAGTTTTTAAGTTCGTTTCCGAAATATATACATTGTGACTTACAAATTACATTTGCACATTTCTTTTTGAAGGACTTATTTGGTGCAAGTTTTGCAACATCACAAATCGTATTTTTTTCTTTGCTATAGACACTGTGTTTCAACGTGCTGAGAATCAACCGAAACTGAAAACATTACTTAGATGCGATATGCACTTCATAAATTTTATTTTAGGGATTATATAGATGATACTTTGAAAGAGAGAGACCATTTCGGTTTCAAGAAAATGATAACAATAGATGATTTATTCCATGCACGGATACACTATGGCCACAAGGTAAGTCAATAACATTTCATATACAATAGTAATAAAAAGAAATCAAGTTATATCATCCCACCTAACGAAAGAGATCAAATAAAGGAGTTACGAGGAATCGTATTTCTAGTCTAAGGAATTGTTCATAACAGCGGATTTTGAATACCATTTTTTCAGATTGGAACAGTGAATGAGAGGATGAAGTGGTCGTTATTTGGTGAACGTTTAGGTGTTTGCATTTTTGATTTACAGAAAACGCGTGAACACTTGATTACAGCGTTAAATTTTATCGCTCATATCGCAATGCGTGGTGGAATGTTCCTATTCATTACGTCGCAAAAGTGAGAAAATTAATAGAACTAATTTAACTGGGATTAATAGTGAAGGAGTCGGAAGGTCTCGTACTGTGCTAAATGATCCATTTCAAAATTGTTTTTGAAATAAGCTACAATGGCCAGTGTAATCCCTTCAGAAATAATATGTTAATGGTTGAGCGAAAAGCTCTAGAAATAGACGAATTTGCCCACGTACGTAGTTGGAAAGAAGATACTTTACTTAATGCGAAGGCATTATTTGGCGCACCGATACGTCTACCTGACACCATCATATTCTTATCAACATTAACATCGGTTTGCTTATTTCCTTCTTTTTGTTATTGCTAATTTTTTCTCTTTTTTGATCAATATTCGCGGCTGTATTTTACCACAAATAAATTTATTAGATACTTTGCAGGGATAACCATTTGATTATTTAGTCTGTCGACTTTATAAATGGAGAAATTTCTTATGGCGTGATATTTCTCCAAACTCATAGAATGTGACATGAGAAAGTTATTTTGTAATAATTTGTGGAACAAGTACTTCTTTTATAAAATTTAATTTTTATACAGAGAAAATATTCCAGGTATTAGAAACACACCCAGCAGTACGCGAAGCAGCAAAAATGGTAATT
Source organism: Cercopithifilaria johnstoni (assembly GCA_916381525.1). NCBI lineage: Eukaryota > Metazoa > Nematoda > Chromadorea > Rhabditida > Onchocercidae > Cercopithifilaria > Cercopithifilaria johnstoni. The sequence continues at coordinate 285,363 of CAKAEH010000445.1, forward strand.
CCTACGGTTGGTATCGTGGATTCCAACGCTGATCCTACCTATATTACATATCCGATTCCTGGAAATGATGACTCAACACCCAGTGTAGGGTATTTCATGGATTGTTTCGTTAAAGCTATCAAGATGGGAAAAGAAGCACGACGGTCATTACTTGCTGATTAACAAACTAACTCTAAGTTGAGCTTAACGTCGTATAGTATTTCTTTTCATTAAAAGTATGTTTATAACTAAACACTGTTGCATGTATAGGATATTTCATGGATTGTTTCAAATAATGTACTTCTATCATTACATTTGATTTGCGCTCACCTGTTATTTCTGTACCTGGTATGCGCATCGCTGATAGCAATGGAAATAACAAACTTGAGCTTTTGGCTCAATAAATCAACATTGTAAAAAGTATGCTGATAGCAATGGAAATAACAAACTTGAACTTTTGGATCGTAAAAAGTATGTTGGCAGCAGCAACCAAATCACATTTGAAGTAAAGTCCTGGCCTCACTGGAGAAAAGTCACAACAATTATTAATTGTTTTTCTTCTTTTTCTTATCTTTTACTGGAACGGCCGTCTAAAAATCATCTGTTCAGCGTGAGATATCGTATCAAAAATCAATATGTATGATCAATTTCAAAGCACATCAATCCGGCGACAGATCATAAACTTTTGTTATGAAATATGAAATTTACCGTCCCAAGAACAATCCGTTTCTTTTCATCTTCGTCTATCTCGATTGATGGATGTTCTACACCTGTTAAACGATTTCGTAATAATTTCTGCTTCATAAACTGAAAAAAGCATATATAAATACATGGAAAGAGTATGAGACTTATTAACCTAATTCACTTCCTGAAAATCGGAATTACATGATTTAGGGCATATCCACTTGAAAGGAGATCCATTTTACTTTTTGTAAGAACGACAATTCAACAACAACGGTTCTCTCAACTTCACTCAGATCTACATCTCATTTTGGAGACTGAAATATTTGTACTATTTATTGACTATAAGCAAACTATACTGATACAGCAACTTAGCTGACAGTCCAACAGACAAAAGCATATTAAAAAATTAAATATTTGACCTGCTGAAGCAACACCCGTCGACAACGTTGCTTGATTGCTAAAGCGAGATCTAGCCAAGTCCAATTTTTTTCATGATATTCACATAAAGGGAAAACCAACTGAAATCGATCGACATCTTCGATATTTTTTTCTTTGTTTCCCTAAATGTAAACAGAGAAAACATTAGATCAATATCACTACCAGAGTTCAACTGATTCTTATCAGTTAAATTTAGTGCTAGAAACTTATAAAAAATTGGAATTCATTCGCTCACTTTTTAGTAAAACTTGAAGTAAATGAAAGAAAGATAAAATTTTTATTAATAAATAATAATAATACAAAACATTGCCTTGTATGAAACAATGAAAGGCACTTCAGGTATTTTAATGTACAGGAAAACATTATTTTCTTGAGCCCGCTCCTTCATGCGGTCAATATCATCACGTAAACGACTGGAATCATTTGCTCGCCGAGATGAACCGTTCATCGCACCTCGTAACCACTGTCCAACCGATACACCCTACAAAGAAGTGTAATAAGTTGTCTACATTTCATTAACTTTGCAACTAATTATTCTATTAACTACTATATCTGAAATCGGGTTAAGTATCAAAATACCAGGTGAAAATTTTCGTTTGCCTCATCTTTAAATATAAATCACCTGTTATTGAAAACAGTTCAACAATCTTTTCGCTTGAAGGATTTCGCTCTTCAGATTATTTGCATGTGAAATATAATAAGTAGATGCCTCCATATAAAATCATTCTTAAACTACGACAATTACGATTGTCAAAATAGACTAACTCAGTGCATACATCGTTTCAGACATGAAAATCTTTAGCATATTCTGAATAATTCCACCGAATAGTGCGGATTAATGAACGCAAAAAAGTAGAACAGGAAATGTTAATCTTGACAAGAAATGCTTGAAAGAGCCAGATCTCTTGAACGTGCTCTTCGAAATGAAAAAAAAAAAGCTACTTGACTATTCTGTAGCTCTTCATTTGTATCAAGATTCCGCTGGTCTTCTTTGTCGATATTCCTTCCAGGAAAAAAGTACTCCATCATTTTTTCGAAGAATCTATATGTAATTTGAGCATTCATGGGTGAAACATTGATCTCGAAATGTTCCTTCACCGAAATTCCACCAACTAAAACCATTCTCTTATCGAATGTTTTAGCTAACCTTTCACAATGGAAAGAAAGACAACTAAACAGTTAAACACTATCCCATACTGAATTAGTAAAAATAGAGCTGAGGAAATCACATTTAAAATAAACTTCATATTTCATTCCATAGAAACAACAAGCAAAAATCAATTGGAAAATTTTAAAAACTATATGTGTAGAGGTACACCTGGTGCCTTCTCTCGACAAACAACCCGAATTGATGCCGGTTGGCGCTCACTTTTTCTTCGTGATGTATTTTGAGCTTGCAGGGTATGCTGCAAATTGAAAAAAAGTTTACTAAATTTTCGGTATTCAAAGTTAGAGTCAAAGGAGATAAAGCACTAAATCAGTTATTATTGTCGTGATTAGCATTATATCACAGAAATAAGAGCTAAGTAATAGGATCGTCGAGAGAGCCTTATTTTAAATTCAGTGCTTTAAATTAGAATGAAATGTCAGCACACATATAATACAACTACTCGAAATTATTTATCATCATCATTAAGGCAATTTTCCATTAGCGAATCAACTAGCAGAATGGAAATTTAGGAATTACGAGTTCAATTTTGGTCATAAAACAATACTTTATAAAGAGTATCTGGAAGTAGATTGGTAACTTGTACAGTTCCAATTTCCAACAAATGTTCACCAGAATTATCTATGCGCGCCGTACGTGTATATCTGAAATTACATTTATAGAGCAAACAATACCGAGCAAACACTTTTCAAAAGAAAATAAATGGAAGCAAATTCTTACAAAAAATTTCGTATTTGCATTTCTGCAAGTGCAATTTGTCCATCACTTTCTGTAAGTCTCCAAATACAATCTTCGAAACAAACTTCAAATCTGAAAAAATACAGTCTTCGAAACATATTTTAAGTCCGAAACATAAAATCTGCTAGTTTAAATTTGCAAACCAATATTTAATCAATAGTCAAAAATTAAAGCTTATCTACAAATGTTTACTTCACCAATAACTAGAATTACTAAACTAAAAACACTACCTTCTAGCCACAGCAGCTTGCTCTTCCTCAGCAGCATTAACAAGCTGTCTCATCCTTTCCACTTGTTTCTCTTTATAACAACTGAAATTCAATGAATGAAACTAATAGAACAATAATATCATAAGAAACTTCTTAAGATTTCTCGTTGTACTAGATTGACAAATTCCGTAAACTATCATACGGAAACCACAACAATTTGTACTAAAATCTGAAACCTACCTAATGGTCATTGCTAATTCATCACACAGAACAATCTGATTTTTTTTCATTTCATCGATTTCTGCCGTCACAGTTTTGTTGGCCTCTAATATTCTAAAAAATAATGAGTAATGAACAAATGAATTAACCTTTTATAACTTAAAAAAAAACGAAAAAATAAAGTAATATAACAAATCTGCTTTCAAACATAAATCTTCTATATTAAATCATAAATTCATATGTTATCGTCCTTATTACAGCAAAATTTCCCAAAACTGTTTTTTTTTATACCTCATTCATCTACTTCATACCCTCATCCACATTAATTTTCTTACACGTACGACTAATAAAGATCGTAGGAAAGAAACTTACGCATCGTCATTGCCAGATTCTTGCAACTGTCTGTTCAGGAAAAATAAACGTCTTTCCAGTGAACGGATTACCGCAATAGCATCTCGTAATTCTGCCTGTCAGGAAAAATGATAATGAAGAACAGTTCAGTTATATCAGAAAAATCAAAACAAGCTTAATTTTTTTAGAGTACTAATTTCTTGATTTTTTTCTAGCTTGTAAAAAAATTTTTTTTAATCTTTCTATTTCCTTTCGGATGCTGAAGCAAGAAATTCAAAAAATGAAAAAGGCTACCTGCATGGCAAAAATAGCTGATTTCACTTCATCAACATCTTTAAGCTGCAACTCAAAACGCAGTCGTTGTCGTCGACGATCACTTTCTTTCTTTCGTGGATCCACAAACAGAACCAATTGATTTACAATATTCATCACCATTTGGTACTGTTCGGGATTAGTGCTGACCTGAAATTTTGCAATTCTCATAAATTAAGACCAAACTATACTGTGGTGAAATCGCTGATTCTCGGATAATGAATAAGAAATGATATTAGAGGAAAGAATAATTCAAAAAAAAAAACTTTGCCTCTAGCATATTGTGCTTCAAGGTAAAGCAATCAACCGGTTCTGGCTGGCCCCAAATTTCACCTGCTTCATTCGTTTCGCCAATCTATGAAAATTGCAAAATAATGAACTTATAAAATGAATGAAAATCCATATTGTAAAACTTCATGTTGAATTTCTCCAAACTATAGTGATACTAATTTATTTTTCAATTATATCCAACAAAATTGATCACTATAGTGCAATGCCACCGTTATTTACATTATCTCATTGTTTAAACATTAGAAATTAGCTTTTAGAACGTACTTTATTAAAATAATTTCATTTATATACTATTTACAAAGCGTACCGAATAAGGAATGTCATGAGTATCCAGATCTAATGTATCCGAAAAATAGCAAAAATACATTTGACAGCTACATCTTGAAACGACTCGTTGTAGCTGCAGTTTCCCCTCAACTTGTGCTACATTACCATGGTCTGAAATCAAGCTCACATTCACGATGAACTCTTGAAAGGCGTTCTGAAAATTCCTAGAAAATTTGGACGAAAAAGCAGTCGACAAAACTGATTTAGTCTATTTAATTCCAATTCTTTACTTACATTATAAAAAAAGTTCTCGAATAAAAAATTGTTTACCAACAACTACACCGCCCACAGCTTCTCCAGTACTGATGTAAGGATTCAGGCGATCACTAATATTAGGATCACTGCATGTTTTTTCCTCAATAATATCTCGATTCAACCAATGAAAACCTTGCTGAATTGATTCGGATAGAGAACCTGATGGGTTGAGATGCCGAGACATTACCAGAGGTGCGAAGTACTAAAATTATATCACTTTCTAATTAATCTCTTTTCCAGGTGTGAGAATTGCAAAGAGCATACAAAAATGCCTAAATCAATAACTCAAATGGCATTAGCTCTTTTTTTTATTATTTCTGATGCATCACAAAAAAAAACCTGCATTCCGGAAAGTGTCGCACACCACGACTTCTTGCTCAACAACTGTGATTTTTTCCAAACTAATGCATAGATGCGTTGAGTTACAGATGCACGAGCAGCAGTTAGTAGAACAAATCCATCCTTTTCTTTTCCGCGTAAAACGGCTTGGCTATTGATAAGATCAACTGAAATGAGAAATACATTTATATTTATTTCCTATATCGAAAAATGTGCAAATCAACTCACTTTGCCAGTTGATCAATACTACGTCATCAGCTGAACACAGTGCAATCCCTTGTAACATATCCGAAGGAATGTCAGTTGTCTAAAATACGTTATGCATGCAAATATAAATACCGCATGAGTTATACTCAAAACTTAGCATGATAAGTTAGTAATCCACAGAGGAACAAATCAGCTTTTTTCTACAGAAGCTTGCCAAAATAGGCAAAAATAGAATTTATAGTTGGAATCAAAGGAATATTAACATATCTACTTCCAGCGTTTATTGATAAAAACGAAAATAAAATCGTTACTAACCACTCAACAGATCTGTAGTGGGAAAACGGAACAAAACCTACAAAAAATGAGAATTATATAGTGAGCAGGTAAAATAAGATTTCCCTTCAGCTCTATTTTAGAAAAAAAAATGATATCACTCATATCATCGAGTATTTCTGTAATAGAACAACAAAAAAGTGAGACTTCTTCATCGTAAGCGACAAGTTTTGTACTGGCTTCATCTATCAATCGTTGCAACATATCGTTTTCCTCTGTCACTTGTCTATCAGAACCATATCGTGATCTGTAAATAGCTAATACACATTTTTCATGGTCACTTGTCTAAACAAAAACTGCTTCTACAAGAACTAACAAATTAGATCTTGCAAACTATTAAACGTGAAGACGTGAAGAATAGCAAAGAGACAACGTTATCGGTAATGCTGAGAACACTCAGTTCTCGTTATACGCCTATGTTGTCAGAGACCACACAAATGTTAGATATTTGGATTCTAAAAATCAGTTTTCTTACCAATTTAAACATTCATTAATCAATATTATTGAAACATTCTAACAATATCGACAATACGGTAAACAAAGCACAGCAATTTTCATGCTGTAATTAAAAAATAGACAAGTACTCACTGATTTGTTGTTCTTTCAGAATCAGATTGTAATCTTGAGACACTCGGCCTTGCCGCACTCATACCATTTAAAGTAGCTGAATGTGCTGTCGGAACTCCTGATTCCATAAACTACAATAAAAAACATCGTTGCATCTTTTTTAACATAAAAGTTCTACAAAAAATCCGTTAGTGACTAAATTACTGCTTTAATATTAAATTAAAAAGAAAAAACTAGAACTAACACTTGGTGTCTTTAGGGCATCTGTTTCTAAGATACGTCGCAAAATATGGGCTTTATGAATGCCGTCTGCAATGGCCAAACATGTATCACGATTTTCCGGAGTCCATGAAGCACGCAGATCATGAATTGTAAGTCGGTGCACCGCTTCATCACTTTCCGACACTTTGACCTTTCTATTAATGGAAGAATTGGTGTTATTCTGAAAACATAAAAAATCTCTGAACCTTCTATCCGACGAATAAGTTCGAAAGAAAACAGCAAAATATGTTGTTCCAGGAAATAAACTTTTCCACAAGAAACAGAATGAAAGTTAAAATTTTCATGAGAAATCGAACAGAATGAACACTGCATCTATTAGATTTTATATTAAGATATTGACTACCGGATTTAATGTGCACGCTACCAGATAAATGAGAAATCCTAGGAATTAAAAAGTTCTGGTCAAAGGCGAGTCGATTATCAATTCATAACCAAAATAATAGCGTTGCAATTGCAATTAACACTTTATCAGTGCCTCAGTGAATAGTATGATTAAATAATAAAACATGATAATTATAGTATGTTCGGTTTGAAAAAAAGAAATTATAACACAAACCTTAGATCGTGCCTCTCGTGTGTAAGACAACCGATCCAGTCCAATAAAAAATGAATTATCATCGATTGAGGTAACAAAATTTTGTGAATTTGCCCCAAAAAGATGAATCTGTGCATTTAAAAGCTGTGCTGAAACGTATAAAACTGACCATTTAGCAATTCGTCTTCTGCTGACTCCATCCTAAAATTTCAGAAAATGCTAAAAAAAAGCAAAACGATGGGAGGGTACAGTCGAAAGTTATACCTCCATCAGCATTTTAACCTAATTTAAAAAACATTATTTTTATTATGTAACATCTAAAATACTTCCATATTAATAAAGTGTAGCAACTATTCGAAAATACTAGTGCGCAAGTATATAAATTGTATACATATATATCGTATAAAAGAGACGCGAAAGCATAAAGTTAATTAAAAATGTAGCAGCAATAACTACGATCTTGTTACTATAAAATATCACGCAATATTATACAGCTTAGCCTAACAAACGGTTGAGACGGGAGATTTTTGAAAAAAAGTGATCAGATTGACCTTTTGCTCGCCATTTTGCAAAATGTGAAGTTCTAATGACGAGGTTAAATTTAAACTTTCACTAATCATTCGTAGACCATGCGATGAGGAGTACGACATCCAGTAAGTAATCAGAAAGCGTGGAAGCATAACATTTAGCTGAATGTGCCTACAATATCAAGGCGAATTT